>JABEVN020000052.1:0-157910 GCA_013146195.2 Codonopsis lanceolata
GCCTAACCCGCCAAAGATACCGCCAAGAATACTCTCCTCTCCGTAGTCAACCGTATCAATTACTGGGGCCACGCCCAAGACCAAATTTTGTCTCGGCCATGGATTCCTCTTTCCTCTTCTCGACTCATAATCAATCGGGGAGTCTTCGTCCCAAAGAGTCATTCTTCCCGCCATAGTCGAAGGCCACGATCGTTCATCGAAATATCGTATCTACAAAGGAGGAGATCAAGGAAGGAAAATCAATGTTCTACCGGGATAACCGATAAAGCAAAAGGAATTTTAAGTCTAGGTACACACCAAGCTAAGGGGGCCATCTTTGCGAGGTTCCCGGAGTGCGACCACGCCGCGCGCCACTGGTTGGGGTGCGCGTGCGTGATGCGGGACACCACTGCTCCGCTTCCACCCTCCACTTGTTTAGGGGAAGAGCGAAATCCAAAGTGCGAGAGGATTGGTCATATTAGCACGTTGGAATGTGCCTCGGTTGCCTTGAGTGGATTTTGTATCCAAAATGGGAACTAAGGGTTTCCTCATGTCGGGTTATCCCTTATTTAAAGTGGATAACGGGATATGGGAATGCATTACCTTTCCATTCTCGTTCTCCCCACCTTTTTACGTCGGGGAAAATAGAGAAGTGCAAGAAAAGATATTGCGGCCTTGCTTATGGATTTATTAAAATGGCCTTATGGCCCAATCGGATCGCTTATGGGAGCTATGGGTTTCGCGTCAAGTTATCCCTTGTTTAGGGGATACCGGGATATGGGAATACATCAACTCCTCCATTCCGTGATCTCCCTTTTTTAGGGGAGAGAAACAGGAGAAAGTGCAAAGAGGGAATGTTGCGTGGCCCCATCGATTCGAAAGTTTTTAAGTCGCCACCTTTATTTTAAGGCAAAAATAAAGGAAAACCTAGAAAGAAAACCGAGATTTTAGAAAACGGGTTCGGGGGGCTAAGTTACGAGTTGGGAAGGTCTTGGCACTTCGGCTTCGCCACTTCGGTCTCAGCGTTTTGGTGAAATATGCTCGTTGTTATATTAAGGCAAAACACACAAATGGGCCACCCAACTTTACCCCTTTGCAATTCGGCCACCGAAACTTTGGTTCATCTATTTTGGCCACCCTACTTTAGTCTAGTTGCAAGCGTGCCCATTTTTGGATGGCCGTTAGATTTGGCCGTTAAGTCATGTCAAATACCTATTTTACCCACTGTAAATATCAATGGAAGAACAATTATATTTAAAAAAGGGTTAAATTGTAAATAATAGAATTTGAGGGGTGTTCTGATCTGTTCATCTTCATCCGGATCACGTTCGTATGTTTATCCGGATCTAAAGGGCGACCACAGCAGCAAGTCAACCTACCTAGGCACTACGCTTTGTGAGGGTTAGGATCAAAGGTGAGCCGAGTCCGACTATTCGACCAGATCTGGATTTCAAATTTTGACATTAAACAAACCCAAAGGCTAGGCTCATCATATCCTTAACCGAGCTCCCTATCTTGAAATCCTTGGCAATATCCCTTCCACCTTCGTTGAAGATCGACCTTTCGGTCTCGAATCTGTTGAATCTCGCATGACCACTCATTGCATCCGCCGTTTGAGATCCAATGATAGATTCAGATCCAGGCGAAAATTGTAGAAGAATTGTCGGACTTCCTCTTCCCAACAAAACCCAAACCCACCTCCCTCTCCTCTCTTCTCATCAGGTCAAAGTCAAAATCTCCTCACAATCAAAGAGATCTAAAAACCCACGTCGATGATGATGATGATGAAGATTAATAAAATTAAAAATTGAAAAATCGTGATTAATACCTCCACAATCGAAAGCAAAACAATCATGGGCAAAGAACCAGCTTGGACTGAAAGAAATCCCAAATTCATTAGTCTTTTTTGTCGAATTGGTGAAACCCTTCACTCACGATTCGAAAACCTTCAAGCCATGACAACGATGGGCCAGCGATCATTGGTGTTCTAAATTGACTTCTAATGATTCGAGAACTTCGGATAAATTTCGGAATGTACTTTTGGCTCATGTTTACTGCGTTGGAAGTGTTTTCCTCGTGAAACCTAACAAATCGCTCCTCCTTGAGCACGTGATGGCTTTTCTTTGAAATCTTGGCTAAAATGTCGCGATTTGCAAGACGGAATGGGAGAACTCGGCGGATCAACTATGGCGGTTCTTGAGCAGGAGAAAAGGAAGGCGTAGGAGGCCTGACTTTGAGGCGAGGAAAAGCGATTCGGTGACTTCGATGGAGCTTTGGTGTGGAGCAAGCTTGGCGATGGCGACAAGGAGAGGAGATGGCGGGGTTGGTTTGGCCGGAGAAGATGGCCGGATTCAAAGAGAAGGGGACTCATTGCGGTTATGGAAGCGATGGGGCAAGCAGTGCAGGCGGTGTAAGAACACGATGGAGCAGAGGCGGCTGGAGAAAATAGGCGGTTGGACAAGCTGGGTTCCTTCCCCGCAGATCTGTGTGTTTGTGCGAGAGAGATGAAGATGAGATGATTTGTAACACCCCCAAATTCTATTATTTACAATTTAACCCTTTTTAAAAATAATTATTCTTTTATTGATATTCTGAGGGTAAAATAGACATTTAACATGATTTAATCCGAAATCTAACTACCATCAAAAAATGGGGCGAACTGCAATGAACTAAAGTAGGGTGGCCAAAATAGATGAACCAAAGTTTCGGTGGCCGCATTGCAATATGGTCCAAAGTTGGGTGGCAGTTTGTGTGTTTTGCCTTATATTAATCTAGCAAATAAATAAAGGTCTTATTTTGACGAGGAAAATTAAGCAGATACATTCGCGCTACATTATTCTGACTCGAGCCCTCCTTCCAATAATTACAAACACATTTAAGAATATTTGGCCATTATAACGGCTCTTTACATAATTTTTCCTAATCTAATCCGGCAAAGACAATCCGCTTATATTGGCTACATTGTGCTTGGGATTTAAAATACAACTTTTGAAAATAAATAAAAGAAAGAAAATACAAAATAAAATAAAATACGCTCTTAAAGTATTACCTTTAGAGCGGCCTGTCCTCCTGAGGAGTCTTTTTGTTTTGAATTGAATTGAACCGGATTTGAACTGAATTGCGCTTGATTTGATTGATGTTTTGAACGTCAACTCGGGCGAGTGCCTTTTATTTGGGTAGGTTTTGGCTGCTTTTCGGTTAGGCGGAATCTGAAACTTAAGTTTTGACTTTTTAGGCTGTTCTTCGAGGCAGAGTATGACAGTGTGTGTTTATGTGTATTTTCGTGTATGTGTTTTTGTATTTATTGTGTGTGTGTGCGTGCGTGCGGGTTGTGTGTGTGGGTGGGGCTGCCGTGAGAGAGAGGGAGTATATGTGAGTGTGTGCGAGTGAGTGAGGGAGTATTTTATTTGGGTGAAGTGGGCCGCTGGAGTGAGGAAAATGAGGAGAGAGTCGGCTGGGAGTGAGGGATTGTGAGGAGAGAGAGAGAGAGAGAGAGCTGGGTATTGAGGGATTATGAGAGTGAGTGGGCCGGATGAAATGAGATTGTGAGGGAGTGTTTAGTGGAAATTGGGGTAGTATATATAGGAGGGATTTTGTGGGGGAGACCGGCGGCTGAAGTTTTTTTCTTTTCTTTTTGTTTTTTCTTTTCTTTGTTTTTCTTTTGTTTTTCTTTTTTTGTTTCTTTCTTTGTTTTTCGTTTCTTTTTTTTCTTTTGTTTTTCTTTTTTTTTTGTTTCTTTCTTTGTTTCTTTTGTCTTTTTCTTTTCTTTTTGATTTCTTTTTTTTTTGTTTCATTTCATTTCATTTCATTTCTTTTTGTTTTATTTTCTTTTGCTTTCTTTTTTTTATTCATTTTCTTGATTTTTTTTTGTACCTTTATTCCTGAAACATACAAAAGATAATTAGTAGTCTATTTTGCAATATTTATTAGACAGCATAAAACAGGGGTACGAATTTGGGGTGTCTACACATGCCCACCTAACGAGCAAGACCACTCTGTCCTTTCCTCGATCTCTGTCTAAGGGCTGATCCTAATCCTGAGACTCCTACCTAGAAACGTATGAAGATGGAGAGAATAAACCCAGAAACTTCATCAACCCCAGAAAAAACCAAAAACGAAGCAAGAAAATAGAACATGAAACTTACTGTCAGGTTTGAGTTGAGGATTTCATGTGTACTGTTGAATGCAAGAGAGATGGAAGGATTGAAGTTTTGGAATCAGACGAATGCTAGGAATCGAAACGAGGGGCCACCAGAATTTGGGAATGCTCAGGGTAGCTGCAGCAGGAGCTCTCTGGAGAAAATATTCTATCTAAAAAGCTTAAGAACTGTAAAAGTTTTAGAGGGAGAGGGGGCAGGCCTTTTATAGCTCGAGTTTTCTGGTTTTGGGGGGAAAAGCGGAGGCCGAAACGACGTTTGGAAGGACGGGTCACGTCACTCAAAGCACGCTTGCATTAAATGCGGTGCTTCGGGAGCCACGCCTCATCAAGTCACATGAACCCTTGACGGCTCACACGTCTTTTCATCTACTCTCCTCGGTACTCACCAATGGCTAGCTCCCTCAACACGCTCCAGCTGTATTCCACTAAAGATCCAGAATCTTCCATGATCCTGCTCTTCCAATCCTCCATCTTTTTCTCAAAAAATTCTTAAGTGTTGGAGCCCGGAACAAAAGCAACATCATCCAACGTACACACTCCCCGCTCCGAGCATGAATAGTAAATACTCGCCAGGCAAGGAGCTAGGGGCCACTGATGTGCCCGGCCTAAGCCAGGTCACGAGCAAAGCACGAGCTATCATCATGTTCCAGCCACAACCATAATTAGTGTGGGGCCAACCAGCTTAGCGGGCAGAGCTAACAAGACGTCAAGCAATGGATGAAGAACTCCAACCCGAATCTGACCGGGCACAGGCCTCGCTGTCCGACCCGGGGACCATGCCCGGGGGCCGTACTCATAGCGGGCAAGGAATCAAGCTTATCCCGTCCAAACCTGATCGAGCACTGGCCTTGCCTGCCCGACCAGGAGCCACGCTCGGGATCTACACTTACCTCAAATCAGTCTGCACCAGATAGCCAGGCAAAGCCTTACTCGCCCAGACACGCATCAAGCAGGAAACTCTAGAAACTTGTTCCCCAAGACAAGCCAAAGGTTTCCTTATCCGAACAGGACACTTGCCTTATTTGCTCTTACATTTACGCGGCCAACCGCACATCATGCCTACAATTAAGGGATTACATCCTTATTTGGCTGGGTATCTATGGAAACTGAATCCCATCAGAATTCTAGGTCATTAGGGGCCTATAAATACCCCTCCATAAACCACCAACAAGGTACGCACACTTTCTTGAACCTAGAACCTCTGTCAAATTCTCTTTTGACTTATACACACGATACTTACTCTCACGCCGGAATGGTTTTGCGAGGCCATGCCTTGCACTTCCACTAAGGTTTTTTCGTGTTCTTAATCAGATTCAAGGAAGTAGAATAAACTCAGATATCCTACCTATTACACAGACGGTCCAAGCTACATTTTTGTCACATCAGAAATTTAAAAAAAAAATTTAAGCATCAAAACTCAAATTTTAGGATATATGATAAGAAAATAATGTGGTAGTATTCTTAAGTTGTTTGGTTCAATCAAATAAGAATTAAAGGCGTTTTTGTGAACAAAATGTTTACACCGCTAGTGTAGCAAAATTTTAGTTATCTAATAAACTACTCCTTTCATACTAAAATGAGTATTTCTTTCTTGAAATATAATTTGTCCATGGTAAGTGTCTATTTTCACCTAAAGTTACTAAAATTTACCTTTATTGACTAAAATAAACTAAGGATATTTCTATATATGAGCTACTTAAAATCTTAAAAGCTGAACATTGTTAATTTTCTTAAAAATCGTAATGAAATATTCATTTTACGACTAAACAAGGACATTTCATCGAGTCTTGTCATTTTAAAGATTGTGAAACGAGGAAAACATTTTTTTTACAAAAAAATGTCTCATGTCTTCAAATGCAATCTTTATTAGGATTAAAATTTTCAATCAAATTCATTTTGCAGTGTGCTGGACCTGGTGTCTCAGAGTTGTTCACTTATAGTACTCCATATGTTTGTAACAAGAGTATTGTTAGACCACAAACAACAAGGAAGCTATACACAATGCTTAAGAGATTCCTAGAGATTCCTAGAGATTCAACCAAACAACAAAGGAGCTTAATGTTGCTTAATTAAGCATAAAGGTGATTTGGGAGCTTCTTAAGCTCCCAAGCTTAACAACCAAAATGGACCAAAAACGTGCCACATGTTGCCTCTTCCTCCCTCTCTCCACATGCAATACTATTTACTTTTCCTCAATTTTCTTTTTTCGTTAATTTTCAGCCATAAAAAATATTTTTTTATATTTTTTTCTTGTATTAAAGTAAACATTTTTACCTACAAATAGAGACTTGGTTTATTTCATTTGGATATCAGAAAAAATTTCTATGAATTTTTCAAATTTCTAGCCATTTTTCTATAAAAATATTAAATTATTGGAGATAAAGATGATGGGGTATATAAAAGTATTGGAGTTTGTGCATTGTTGAAAGAATATTTTTATTGGGGAGCTTAAGTGGGAAGCTTAATGACATTTTTGTAATAAAAAAAATGGAGATTAAGCTCCCCAAATAAAGAACTTTGTTGTTCATGCTCTTAGGTTCACATTAAAGCATCCACAGAATTGATGTGACATGAAATATATACAATCACATCATCCTTCAATAATTTAAAAAAAAAAAAAACAATATAGATTTTATCAAGTGAGATTCTATACACCTCGATTTAAATCGAATTTTTTTTCTCAATTATTCTCAAATATTACGAATACTTAATTTACTAATAACATGTTGTACTTGTATGTTAACAAATAGTACCCGTTAACACTTATTAATAACTTACATTTAAATTGTCTGAATTGAGTCCCCAAGCTGTAGAGCTGACTGAGCTGTTAAAATAGGCAAACGGGATGTGTTTGTCCGCGGGCCTAAAAAGCCCGCTGCTGAACGGGCCGGGATGGGAAGGCCCGCAAACTTGACGGTCCTTGAATCTCTTGGCTTAATCCTCCCCGCGTAGGGCCGCGGGCAAAATGGACAAGCACGCAAATTTTGAATTTATTTTAATTATTATTATTATAACATTATCATAGAGTATTATAATTAATAGTTTTATACAAATATCATAAACAAATTCTATCCAAAAGGACCTAAACCATAAAAAGCAATAAGCATGGAACTCTTAGAAGTTAGAAGCGAGTTACGAGATCAACAAAAGATGTACAGAACTAAGCAGACTCCTTTCATGTAGTAAGATCAAAAGCTCGAGGAAAACTCAGTCTCTCTACCTAACACAATTTAAATGTACAGAACTAAGGCTTAAAAATTCAAAACAAACCCAAATCCTCAAAGCCGAAGATGCACGTTGGTAAAGATGGTTGACTGAGTAAAAGATGTGCGTTTGTGAGGATGGTTGAGTGAGACTCGAAGATGGGTGTTGGCCGTTGTAGAGGGGGGCGAAGGTGGGTGAGCGAGACGCCTAGATCTGTGACTTTGTGAGAGAGCATCGATGCCGCCGACGAAATCTGGATGTTTGAGAGAGAGGTGAGTGACTGTGAGAGAAATTTGTTGAAGAAAGAGGGAATGATGCAAAAGCGACAGGATAGGTAGAGAGCCAAAGGGCTGAGGCGACTGATTGACAAATGAGAATTGATAGGGTTTTACTTTTTAGTCTTTTAAGTCTTCTGACTTCAATCCCAATTATCAACAATCCAAAGGACCAAAATTAACATCAATTTGGATCCCAAAAAATAGTGGGCTGCCCCTCACCGCCCTACCCCGCAAAAGCCCGTAGCCAGTGCGGGCAAAGCCCGTGAGGCCTGCTCCCAAACGGTCCTCTATTTCATTGGCCCAACCCGCCCTTAAGAGGTGGCGGGGCGGGCAACCCCAATGGGCAAAGCCCGTTTTGACAGCTCTAACCAGCAGTCACATATTTGGAAATCTCTCTAGATATATATATATAAAGTTGGTGAGGAGCACTATGGTTGTGCCACCTCACCACCTTTGGATAAATCTTCATTCTAAAGCATTCATGTGGAAGCTTTAAAAACTTTTTGTTTTCTAGCCATTAGCTAATAATAATACATAATAATAATCAATATGATAAGATGTATTAATATTAGTATATGTAACTTCTTCTATTGCCAATAGTAGAAAACTTATATTTAAAAACTTGTACAACTAACATTACTTCTAACCAATGTGAGATAAAAACTCTTCAAGGTGAGATATTACTTCTAATGACTCACTTTTAACATCATACTTTACGCTTTGATATCTTATTCATCCAAAACTTGATTTGGACAAATAAATATATCATTTCAATGTTCTTGCCGATTACAACACATTTGCACAATTACTTCTGTCAACAAACAAATGACACGTAAAGAAATTTGTGCCTCAAGTTGCATAATTTCTTTTACTAAAAACACTAATTTTTTAATAAGTATTATACTTTAAGTCTTGATATCTTATTCATCCAAAACTCGATTTGGACAAATAAATATATTATTTTGATGCTCTCACCGAGTAGAACACATTTGCGCAATTACCTTAACAAATGACACGTAAAGAAATTTGTGCCTCAAGTTGCACAATTTCTCTCACTAAAAACACTAAACTTTTTAACAAGTATTATACTTTAAGTCTTGATATATTATTATCCAAAACTCAATTTGGACAAATAAATATATCATTTTGATGCTCTCATCGAGTAGAACACATTTGCGCAATTACATTCGTCAACAAACAAATGATACGTAAAGAAATTCGTGCCTCAAGTTGCATAATTTCTTTCACTAAAAACATAATTTTTTCAACAATAGAAGAGATGTATCCTACATTGGTTAGAAATTGATGTTGGTTTTAAAAATACTATTATTAAGTACCAATAGAAGAAATGCATCATACATTGGTTGGAAAGTGATGTTGATTTTCAAAGTCATTTAATAAAAGACTTTTACCATTATTACCTATAAAAGATGCATATCTCACATTAGTTAGAAAATGATGTTGAGTTTAAATTATTTTATATTATTACCAATAAAAAAAATGTATAACACATTGTTTAAAAAGAAAATGTTAGATTTTAAAATCTTTAGACTAAAGACTTTCACTATTACAAGATATGTGTCTCACATGGTTACAAAATATTCTACTATTATAGTATTATTATCAATAAAAGAGATGTATCACACATTTGTTAGAACTTGATGTTTATATTAAAAATACTATTATTAATTACTAATTGAAATTTGTTAGAAATTGATATTTGTATTAAAAATACTATTATTAATTACTAATTAAAAAGATGTATCATACATTGGTTAGAAAGTGATGTTGGTTTTCAAAGTTTTTTGATAAAAGACTTCTACCATTATTACCAATAGAAGATGTATATCTCACATTGATTAAAAAATGATGTTGGTTTTTAATTATTTTAGATTATATAAAAGACTTACTATTATTAGCAATAGAAGATATATATATATATATATATATCACATATTTGCTATAAATTGATGTTGACTTTAAATTACTATTATTAGTAATAAAATAGATAAATCTTGCATTTGTTAAAAAATGATGTTTATTTTAAAAGTCTTTAAATAAAAAGACTTCTACTTTTATCATTAACTAGTGTTTGTACCCGTGCGTAAAACGCACGACGTATATGTTTTTCAACTAAATTATACATACACAATTAAAAGAATAAATTATGGGACATTTCTTAACTAAAAATATATAACAATAAGATTAGTCATTATAGATTTTGAAAATTAATCATTTTCTACAACATAATTTTATATATGATTATTCAATTGAAAAAAAAAAAGCAAACACCAAAATGATAATTTAGTCACACTATGATTTTGACATGGATCAAATAATTCAAGACTTTAACATTACTACATCCATCCCAAAACAAAGGATGACGATAATTTAAAAACAAATAGAGATTTCATTTCAATAATTTTTGAATGGACAAAAAGGAACGATGAATAATAATTTTGGGTTGGGAGAAGTATATATTTACTGATTAAATATCATCTAATAGAAAAAGGTAATAATATGTATAGTTGACCCCCAAAAAAAGTCATTAAATATCATGTTAATTATGTGTTCCCTCTGTTCAGGGTAAAAGGTCATTGTTTGAAAGTCAAACTTTTGAAAAAAAATGACATTTTTAGTAATTTTTTAGTAATAAAATGAATTATTGTGAGCCGGTTCTTTATTTAGAAATTACAACCTCTCTGGTGCGTTATTTTTTATCCAACCGCATAAGTCCATTTTTTTTCTTCCTAAAATGTCCTCCTTCTCCTGTTGATGGATATCAATCACCGGAGTTGGCACAAATTCAAAGAAAATAGATCTAAAAATATAGGACTTAACATTTTAATTAGTTCCGTTTTAATTTTTTTCATAGAACTGGATAATTTGAGCTTGTCAATTTTAGAGTTGGAATTTTCCTAAATTATATATTGACAAATTATTTTTATTTTGTTAATTTATTTTTACATCCTCTAATTTTTCAGACATGCTTACTTAAAGCACAGATGTAGATCCGAAATTTTTGGATATGTTATCTATGAGAAGTACATAACTTTATTTTTAAGAAAATATAATTATAAATATAGATCCCAACTTTTATGGATGGATTCAATTTATTTTTTAAAAGATCTGAGTAAACACCAAGTCAATGTATTTTAACAGGGAAGGAAGAATTTTTTTTGAAGTAAAATGCCAAAGCTAAATAATATATGTTGGGCAAAGGAATACAATGTATATTCCCCATGTACAATACAATAGGACTCCGTTTGTTTCACGGAAAATAACTTCCGGAAAACGTTTCCCTCATTTTTCAGTGTTTGGTAACCTTAGGAAAATGCGATGCGTAAAGGTTTTCCGAGTCAACGGAAAATGACTTGCATTCATTTTCCGTAAGTCATTTTTCAAATATTCGGGCACTCTCCGCCCCATTTCACAATTACGTATATTTACTTACACACACAATATTTCACTCAACAAATAAATTGTTTAGAAATATAAATAAAATTTGTGCATAGTATTTATAAATTATAATTTTAATAAATGCTTAATACGTTCTAAAATTAGTGTCACCTATATGATTTAGGGACATCATATTCCTAACTATTGTCAATTTTTTATTTTAAAACGTTTTTTTCATATCAATTATCAAAAAAATTATTTGTAATTGCGAGATTGAAAAAAGATAGACATTGATTTGACACCACTAATGATAAATTGATGGTTACTAAAGAAAAATTACTTAAAGTTCAACACTATTTTATATTCAATATGTGCATTAATATTAGAATATTTTTTTTGTATTTATTCATATATAGTTTTCCATAACATTTTCTAGGGACATCCTAAACATTATTTATTTTCTATTTTTATTTTTGCATTTATTCATGTATTGTTTTCCGTAGCATTTTCCATGTGTTTGCCAAACACCCGTAAATGTTTTCTGACATATTTTCAAAAGATTTACCAAACACCTGAAAATGAAATCTTTTGATTTTCCGAAAATCATTTTCCAGAAATCATTTTCTGGAAATGATTTTCCGTGAAACAAACGGAGCCTAGGACTTTTGAAATTTGAATGATGCTCACAAGCATGATTGACACAAGTATCAAGGAATGTAAAAAGACATTTTATATGGATCAGTGTGAAGTGTAATGATACATTTAATTTTTTTCAGATAGCATGCAAAGTTGTACCTATATTAATAAATAAATAACCTTCTATTTTTGGAAAGAAAGTTTTGATGGGATATTTTCTTTTATAGATACATCTGTCTTTATATATATATATATATATATATATATATATATATATATATATATATATATATATATAAGAGAAGAGAAGAGATATATCCCATTATATAGAAAGAAATTTTGGTTTTAGATAAAAAAATTCTTCTACTATTACCAAATGATGAGATGTATTACACATTGGTTTAGAGACTGGTGTAGGTATTAAAAGTCTTTTTATAAAATATTTAATACCAATAGAAAAATATGTATTTCACATTAGTTAGGAAAAAATATATTGGTTCAAAATATTTTTAGATAATGTACATCGCATTGGTTACAAAGAGATCCACATTATTTAGAAACATATATTGGTTATAAAATTTATAGATAAACGAATTTTTATGTTATTATCAATACAAGAGATATATCACACATTGTTTACAAATAGATGTTGGTTTCAAAACTACTTAGATAAAATACTACTACTATTATTATTTTTATGTTATAATCTATAGAAAAGATGTATCCCACATTACTTAGAAAGAGATGTTGATTTCAAAAGTTTTTATATAAAAATTATTATTATTACTATAGAAGAATGTATATCACATTTGTTAGAAATTAATGTTGGTTTTAAAAATACTATTATTACAAATAGAAAAGATGTATACCACATGGTTAGAAAGAGATGTTTATTTTAAAAGTCTTTAGATAAAAGTTTCAAACTTTTATTACCAATAGAAATAGAAAAGAAGTATCTCACAATGTTAGAATATGAAAAATGTGTATCTTACATTGTTTAGAAAATGATGTTAGTTTAAAAAGTCTTATAGTAAATATTTTTACTCTTATTACCAATAAAAAATATGTATATCACATTGTTTAAAAATAAATGTTGGTTTAAAAAGTCTTTAGATTAAAGACTTTTTTATACAAATATAATAGATGCATGTATCTCACATTGGTTGCAAAGTATTCTACTATTATTATCAATAGAAAATATGTATCATTGGTTATAAATTAATGTTATTTTAAAAATACTATTATTACTAATAGAATAGATGTATCATACATTTGGTAGAGGGTAATGTTTGTTTTTAAAATCTTTAGATATAAGACTTCTACCATTATTATCAATAAAATATGTATATTTCACATTGATTAGAAAGTGATGTTGATTTTAATTTTAGATAAAATACTTTTACTATTATTACTAATAGAAGAGATATCCTGCATTTGTTAAAAAATGATGTTGGTTTTAAAAGTCTTTAGATAAAAGACTTTTATTTTTATCATCAATATAATAGAAGAGTTGTATTCTACATTATTTTAGAAGAGATGTTGGTTATAAAATTTTTAAAATAAAAGATTTCTACTATTATTACCAAATGAGGATATGTATTACACATTTGTTAGAGAGTGATGCTGATTTGAAAAGTTTATAATTATTAGCAATAGAATAAAAGTATTTCACATTGGTTATAAAAGTGATATTGATTTAAAAAGTTTTTAGATGATGTATCTCACATTGGTTACAAAGAAATGTATCTCACATTATTTAGAAATGAGTATTGGTTATAAAAGTCATTAGATAAAGATATCTTTTGTTATTACCAATAGAAAATATGTATCCACATTGTTTATAAATAAATGTTGGTTAAAAAGTCTTTTATCTACTACTATTATTACTAATAGAAAATATGTATACCACAAGGTTAGAATGTGGTTTTGGTTTTAAAGTCTTTAAATAAAATACTTAAACTTGCATTACCAATAAAAATATAAAATAAGTATCTCACACTGTTTAAAAATGAATTATGATTTTAAAAGTTTTTAACAAAATGACTTCTAATATTGTTATCAAGTTAAATGTTAATTTTAAAAGTCTTTAGATAAAAAAAATTACTATAATTATTAATACAAAATATGTATCTTACGTTAGCTAGAAACTTATATTAATTTTAAAAATATTTAGGTAAAAAATCGTTTAATATTAGTGATCACGCAAAATATGTGGTGATCTTGTCTTGATGTCCACGTGTGAGCGAGGATGAGGTGGCAGCTTCTTGTTAGATCGGCAATGGTTAACCGCACAATGTAAACAATAAACACAGTTAAGGTGTCGGGTTAACTATAACCTCCGTATGAATCAGTTTTCCGGTAGCGTGTTGGTAATAAATGAGCCGTGATAATTGTTTGATAGGGAGCTGTGATAAGAGAGTTATAATGTTGCTGAAATTACTTGCCTTGCCCTAAATATGGGCTCTTATATTTATACCTGAAGTTGATGGCGACGTGGCAGTTTGTTATTGGGGAGCATAAAGTGCCTGTTATTAAATGCGTTGAGGGCGTTCGAATGAATGAGTGAATCGCGTGTGTGTCGAAGGTTGAGGCGTGCGGCGGTTTTCAGGGCCTAGGGAAATGGTTTGTCGGGCGGCGATGATTGGTCTCGATATCGGATCGAGCGGTCTTTATGACGAACGCTTTTATTTAGTTACCG
Organism: Codonopsis lanceolata; assembly: GCA_013146195.2. Classification (NCBI taxonomy): domain Eukaryota; kingdom Viridiplantae; phylum Streptophyta; class Magnoliopsida; order Asterales; family Campanulaceae; genus Codonopsis; species Codonopsis lanceolata. The sequence goes on from JABEVN020000052.1 coordinate 14,354, forward strand.
AGGATGAGGATAATGAAGAATGATTTGGTGGCGGGCCGAGGGTGCCAGGGTCTCTTTAGACCGGCCGCGCTCGCATCGTGCCGAGGGTTATAATGCCAAGGCTGAAGTGTTTATCTGATAGGCACGTGCTCTTGCCCTCGTTGCTCGTGGCTTTTTAAGGTGGGACCCTCCTTTGTGACGAGGGTAGTGCCGAGGGTAAATCCCTCGGTTCAATCCTTTCAATTAGTAATAATAGAAAAAAATTATAACCATGGAAGAGATTAACAATCTAATTATAATGTCCAAAAGCTATATTATTATAACCAAATATATATATATATATATATATATATATATATATATATATATATATCCACATTATACCCGTGCGGGGCACGAGCTAAATAACTGGTGTGTGTATATATATAATAATAATCAATATATATATATATATTTAAAGTTTGTGATGATCACTATGGTTGTGTCACCTCACCACCTTTGGATAAATCTTCATTGTAAATCATCCATGTGAAAACTTTTGGTTTTCTAGCTATTAGCTAATAATAATACATAATAATAATCAATATGATAAGAGGTATTGATATTAGTATATATAACTTCTTCTACTATCAATAGTTGAACACTTATATTTTAAAACTATTACAACTAACATTACTTCTAACCAATGTGAGATAAAACTATTCAAGATATTATTTCTAATAACTCACTTTTAACACCATACTTTAAGTCTTGATATCTTATATATCTAAAACTTGATTTTGACAAATAAATATATCATTTCGATGGTTCTTACCGAGTAGAACACATTTGCACAATTACTTTTGCCAACAAACAAAAGACACGTAAAGAAATTCATGCCTCAAATTGCACAATTTATTTCACTAAAAATACTATTTTTTAAATAAATATTATACTTTAAATCTTGATATCTTATTCATCCAAAACTCGATTTTGACAAATAAATATATCATGTCGATACTCTCACCGAGTAGAACACATTTACGCAATTACATTCGCCAACAAACAAATGACACGTAAAGAAATTTGTGCCTCAAGTTGCACAACTTCTCCCACTAAAAACACTAATTTTTTAACAAGTATTATACTTTAAGGCTTGATATCTTATTATCCAAAACTCGATTTGAACAAATAAATATATCATTTTGATGCTCTCACCGAGTAGAACACATTTGCATAATTACCTTCGCCAACAAACAAATGACACATAAAGAAATTCGTGCATCGAGTTGAATAATTTCTTTCACTAAAAACACTAATTTTTCAACAATAGAAGAGATGTATCTCACATTTGTTAAAAATTGATGTTGGTCTTAAAAATATTATTATTAAGTACCAATAGAATAAATGTATCATGCATTGGTTGGAAAGTGATGTTGATTTTCAAAGTAATTTGATAAAAGACTTCTACCATTATTACCAATATAAGATGTATATCTCACATTGATTAGAAAATGATGTTGAGTTTAAATTATTTTATATTATTATAAGTAAAAGATATGTTTAACACATTGTTTAAAAAGAAAATGTTAGATTTTAAAGTCTTTAGACTAAAGGTTTTCACTTTTACAAGAGATGTATCTCACATTGGTTACAAAATATTCTACTATTATTACCAATAGAAGAGATGTATTTCACATTGGTTAGAAATTGATGTTTGTATTAAAAACACTATTATTAATTATTAATTATTAATTGAAAAGATGTATCATAAATTGGTTAGAAAGTGATGTTGGTTCTCAAAGTTTTTTGATAAAAAATTTCTACCATTATTATCAATAGAAGATGTATATCTCACATTGGTTAAAAAATGATGTCGATTTTTAATTATTTTATATTATATAAAAGACTTACTATCATTAGCAATAGAAGATATATATCACACATTTGTTATAAATTGATGTTGGTTTTAAATTACTATTATTATCAATAAAAGAGATAAATCTTACATTAGTTAAAAAGTGATGTTGATCTTAAAAGTCTTTAAATAAAAAGACTTCTACTTTTATCATTAATAAAAAAGAAAAGAAGAAATGTATCTCATTATATAGAAAGAGATGTTGATTTTAGATTTTTTTTAGATAAAAAACTTCTACTACTATTACAAAATAATAAGATGTATTACACATTGGTTAGAGAGTAATGTATGTATTAAAAGTCTTTTTATAAAAGACTTAATACCAATAGAAAAAATATGTATTTCACATTGGTCAGTGATGCCTAGCCCAATAGTCCCAAGCATCGGTCACATGCCTGGCACATTTTCTTTAAGTCACAAACAAAACACGTGCTCTCTGCATAAGCCAGGTCTAAGTCAAGAGTGGGCAGCGACCAGACTTTGACCGCCATGATTTAAAGGGTGGGCACTCATTTCTCAAAAGTCTGGGGGTTGCATTTAGCGAGCTAGGGGCTAAACGCCTAACTTGCAAACATACAGCGAGCATGGGGCTAAATACTTAACAGGCAAATATATAGCGAGTAGGTTTACCATGCTTGAATATGCAATAACGGTCATCTTGAACACGAGCAGTTACCACCGAGAAACTTGCATCCACATTCAAGATGTGACCATTAAGGTGGACGTGGCAGTTAATATGCCCGCCTTACACGCTCCGACATTGAATGAGAAGTTATTTAGTTCCCCTTGAAGGCTATAAAAACCCCTCGAATCAAAGGAGATAGGTATGTAATTTTTGAATTAAGGCTAAAACTCTGTCAAATTGCTTACTCAACTGATTATTACTGATTCATACACCGAAGTGCACTTGCAGGGAGAGCCCTGCCTAGTTCACAGTTGGTGTTTGCATTTCAGGTTTTGGCCTTCAAGATTTTGGATAGATTGAAAGTCAGATATCCAGTTTGTTAAGCCTAGTGTGTCCTGGGATAATTTTGAATGCATCAGTTAGGAAAGTGATATTTGTTTAAAATGTTTTTAGATAATGTACATCACATTGGTATAAAGAGATCCACATTATTTAGAAACATGTGTTGGTTATAAAATTGATAAATAAAAGAATTTTTATGTTATTATCAATACAAGAGATTTATAACACATTGTTTACAAAGAGATGTTGGCTTCAAAACTATTGGGATAAAATACTACTATTATTATTTTTATGTTATAACCAATAGAATAGATGTATCCCACATTGTTTAGAAAGAGATGCTGATTTCAAATGTTTTTATATAAAAGACTATTATTATTACTATAGAAGAATGTATCTCACATTTGTTAGATATTAATATTGGTTTTAAAAATACTAATATTACCAATAGAAAAGATATATACCACATGGTTAGAAAGAGATGTTTGTTTTAAAAATCATTAAATAAAATTCTTAAACTTTTATTACCAATAGAAAAGAAAAGAAGTATCTCACATTGTTATAATATGAAAAATGTGTATCTTACATTATTTAGAAAAAGATGTTAGTTTTAAAAGTCTTATAATAAAGACTTTTACTCTTATTACCAATAAAAGATATGTATCTCACATTGTTTAAAAATAAATGTTGATTTAAAAAGTCTTTAGATTAAAGACTTTTTGTTACAAATAGAATAGATGCATGTATCTGACATTGGTTACAAAGTTTTCTAATATTATTATCAATAGAAGAAATGTATCACACATTGGTTATAAATTAATGTTGGTTTTAAAAATATTATTATTATCAATAGAATATATGTATCATACATTTTGTAGATGGTAATGTTTATTTTTAAAGTCATTAGATATAAGACTTCTACTATTATTATCAATATAATTTGTATATCTCACATTGGTTAGAAAGTGATGTTGATTTTAATTTTAGATAAAAGACTTTTACTATTATTGCTAATAGAAGAGATATCATACATTTGTTAAAAATGATGTTGGTTTTAAAAGTCTTTAGATAAAAGACTTTTACTTTTATCTTCAATATAATAAAAGAGATGTATCCCTCATTATTTTGAAAGAGATGTTTGTTATAAAATTTTTAAAATAAAAGACTTCTAATATTATTACCAAATGAGGATATGTATTACACATTGGTTAGAGAGTGATGTTGATTTTAAAAGTCTATAATTATTAGCAATAGAAGAGAAATATTTCACATTGGTTATAAAAACGATATTGGTTTAAAAAGTTTTTAGATGATGTATCTCACATTATTTATAAATGAGTATTGGTTATAAAAGTCATTAGATAAAGTTATCTTTTGTTATTACCAATAGAAAATATGCATCCACATTATTTAGAAATGAATTTTGGTTAAAAAAGTCTTTTATCTACTAATATTATTACTAATAGAAAATATGTATACCACATAGTTAGAATGTGGTGTTGGTTTTAAAAGTTTTTAGATAAAAGACTTAAACTTTTATTACCAATAAAAATATAAAATAAGTATATCACATTGTTTAAAAATGAATTATGATATATATATATATATATATTAACATAAGTCTTTTAATTAAAGACTTCTTCACAACAACATTTGCTAAAAACTCTAGCTAATTTGATCAAGAATTTTAAGAGTTTGATGTTGTGTATTCAAGTTGACAAAAATCAATGTCATTATAGGGGGGAAAGACCTTTTGCTAATATAGATCTCTAAATTTGAACATTTTAATTATTGATACATGCATGAGCTCATGAGTGATTGAACATAACTTTATTTGACGATTTCTTTTCCACCCTTCGTTCTTACATTTTGTCGGCTAGCATGGTGGTCGTGATGGAGGAGTTTTGTGTACTTCACTTTAATTTTCATTTTAATTTGCTAATATCAATTCTCTTACTCGGGGAGCCCCTACTCAAGAGACAATTGTCTTCTTCTCGTGGCTTTTGATCAGGTAAAGACATCACTAGAGAATTCTTTTTTCTCGCCTTGCTCCTCATACCATAGTTTGATTTTTCAGTTTTCTTGACCATATTGATTAAAGATGACTCTTTTAAACTTTATTCATGAGATTATAATCTTCTATATTTGTTTTAGGTTTCTATTATATACATGGTTTATGGTTCTTGATTAATTTTTTTGTTATAATAGTATTTTTTATTTTGGCTTTGATTTTTTATTTTTGATATTTGATATTTGATATTTGATATTTGATATTTGACATTTGATATTTGATTTTGGCTTTGATTTTTGTATTTTCCATCTATTTGAGTGATAATATATTGTTTTTAATTGATTGTGATCTTTAGTTTTCGCATTGATTTTAGTTTTGTTTTGATTTTTGTATAAATTTTTATAGTATTGGTTTTTGTTTACCCCTCCCATTATTTAACTTATTAAAAATAGATTAAATAACAATTAGTCAATTTTAAATGGAATTACAAATTATTTAATCAGATTAAATATTAGTTAACCTATTATAAATGTGATTAGATATCATTTAATGTATAAAAAAAGGGTATTGCAAATCATTTAAAGAAAGAAAAGTTAGATTTATAATTAATTAAAAAATTAATGTATTGAAGTATTGAATATGCAATGTCATATTTACCCATTTTCTTTGTGATTGATCATTATAACAATCCCACAATCACCAATAGTAGAAGATATTAATCATTTTGGCCGCATATAAATTGGTTTTTATTTTGCTCTTGATTTTAGAATTTTATTTATTTTTTGTATCGAATTCCTTGTGTGTTATTTATTGTGTATTATCCATAAAAATACTTTTAATAAATTAAAATCTCTACATATTTGTTTAAATTCTATTGCTTACAAGTAATACTATCAAAAGTTTTATTTATATAAATATTAACGCATAAAATAACAAACATACTTGATTTTATCTTTCTTTTTTGCGTGGGGTAGTAATTCCATATTAATCCAAACAAATCCATATTCTCCCATTTTTAATAAGATTCCGATTAAAAGCAAACAAGTACTATAATGAGCTTCTCCATGGGTCTTTGGCAACCGTGTTTAGAGGTAGAATCAGTGATTGAACAAATTTTTTTAAAAAAACGAATATAAAATACAATTTATAAGGGCATAGAATACAAACTCAAAACTCTCATTAATTGAAAAACATAAACTGTGAAAATGAAATGAAAAGGGTATTTAAAGAGAGGAGGATGAGATAAAGAGAAACAATAATGGCAAGTGTAGATTTCTCCCTCCAAAATCTCACTTTTGAATTTTTGACTTTTGAGTTACCATTTCACTATTTTTCTCTTCTATTTTCTTTGGTTGTATTTCTCTTTCTCTCTCTCGTCTACTCATTGTTTTCACTCTCATCACCACCATCTCCTTTCTTTTAATTATGTTTAAATATTTTTCTTTCTTTAAACATAAAAAATAGTTACTAAAACAAAAATAATAGTTCCGGAGTCAAGAAAACAAAAATATAAGATGTTAGTAAAATAAAAATAATTTATGGAACAAGCCACTATAAAAATAAAAGTTACAGAATCAACAAAACAAAAATAATTTAATGCGGAGATTAGTAAAATAAAATAATTTATGGAACAAACGTTTAAAACAAATTCATAAAAATATATATGTAAAACAAAAATACGTTAGTACACTAAAAATATTTGATAGAACACAAATAATAGTTACAAAGTCAATAAAAACAAAAACAATTTAAACTGAGGTTATTAAAATAATACAAATAATTTATGGAACAAAAGTTTAAAACAAATTCTTAAAAATAGTTATGTAAAACAAAAATACGTTAGTAAAATAAAAATATTTGATGGAACAAAAATAATAGTTACAGATTCAATAAAACAAAACAATTTAAACTGATGTTAGCAAAATTATAAAAAAATTACGAATAAAAATGTTTCTGTAAAACTAATTCTTAAAAATAAAACAAAATAATAGTTATGAAGTCAATAAAGGAAAAACAAATATAATGGAAGTTATTAAAATCAAAATACTTTACAAAACAAAAATAATAGTTAACGGTAAAAATAATTTCGTTATTTTGATTTAAGCTTATTTTCTTATCATAAATTAAAATGTTTCCGTAAAACTAATTCTTAAAAATAAAACAAAATAATAGTTATGAAGTCAATAGAACAAAAATATATAACGGTAAAAATCATTTCGTTATTTTGATTTTAACTTATTTTCTTATCATAAATTTCTTTATTCGAAAAATACAAATATAATTTAATAAAAGTAATCATTCAAAAGGAAGAACTTATTTGAGTTCAGATTCTATTTGTAAGGTGGAAAAAATTTAAATTTGTTCGAAAACATTTATTATACAAAGTTTTTGAATAGTATAAAGTGTTCGGGGTTATCAGGTCATGAATTGACACTTAAAATTAATGTTCCAGTAATGCTATTGAGAAATATTAACCATGTTGCGGGGTTGTGCAATGGAACAAGACTAATCATTATAAATCTTAGAGATCACAATGTTGAAAGTAGAAACAAAATTTTTGAAACGAAGCAATGTTGGAGAAAATGTTTTTATCCCAAGATTGTCATTAACTTTATCTGATGTAAGCAGTGTCGGCCCAGCTGCAAGACATGTGAGACCATGGCCTTGGTCCCCCAAAAAATACCCAATTTCTCGGGCCCCAAATTTGAAAATTACCCTTCGTATTATTAAAAAAAAAAAAAAAAAAGAAGCCCTAAACTACCTATCCAACGGAGATCACTTTTTTCTTCAAATTTTCTTAATTGCTTTAATTATTAAAGTATGTTATGTGAACTATTTATTCTTTTTTTTTTTGTTTTTCTCACATTTAACCTAGTAATTTTGCCATTTTGGAATTTGGAAATTTGGATTCCATTATTTATCATATAGTTGATAAATCATAGATATGTATCGTGTATCGAAATTTTAATTTTATGATACATATTGGGAAAAGCTATGTATCATAGATACCTATGTATATAAAAATACATAATTTTTAAAGATATTCTATTTGAAATTTTAAAATCGATATTTAAGAAGAGCAACTATAGGTAGGTGTAATTGTGTTGAGTTAATTTTTGACAAAATTATAATAATTAAAACCATTATATTTATAAAGACTCAAAACTTGTATTTTTACCGACTTAGGCCCAAATAATGAATTTTTTAAAAATTATAATATTTTTTTTATCTTTGCACGTCTAATTATAAAACAACAATATATACTATATACTAAAATAGAGAAAATGTACTTGGTAACTAAGAAAGTTGTTTTTTTTGTTTTTTGAGTGATAATGAAACTTGAATATTTTTTTTCATGTGTTATTCCCATGACTTTGTAATGAAATGTTTTTTTTTATATTCTATATTTGTTTCTTTAGTTTTTTTTAAATAGAAAAAAAAAGTTACAACCAAAGGGCCCCGTTCGATTTAATCGGCCTTGGGCCCCATATTTTACAGGACCGGCCCTGGATGTAAGACTGTCTTTCAAGTTTCAGAAAAAGACAATTTCCATTGTTGATATCATATGCAATGACAATTAATAAGTGCTAAAGCCAATAATTGTACATATGCCTCTTTTTTTATAAAAATAAAAACCAGTATTTAACCATTGATAGTTATATGTCGTAGTTTATAGAGTAACAAATTATTTTGGTTTGAAAATATTGATATGCGGTGAAGATGAAAAACTAACTAATAAGACAACAAATGTTGTGTTTGAGGAATTTTTTTAGAATTTATAATGATTAGTGATATATTTATGTGTAATTGTTAATAAATTAATCCTCCTTATTTTGTTTATGTACAATTTAGTTGATGTGCGTTTAACGCACGGATTAAAAAAACTAGTTATGTTATTAATGTGACATTAAAATGACCATCAATTTCATTCATCAGGGTATTGAATATGTACCATTTAAAAGGAAACCTTAAGAATTCTCTTAACTAACTCATGCAATTATATTATAACAATCATTTACTTTTTATTTGAGTATTAATAATAATTATAATAAAATGGACATAATAAATTACAATTTCTTAATTGACCAAATGAAGATATGTTCAATCATTCATGAGCTTATGCATATATCAATAACATGCTCAAATTTATAGATTTATATTAGCAAAAGGTAGGGATGTGCAGAATTTTTTCAGAACCGGACCAAACAATATGTTGTTTATTTATTTATTTTATATATATATATATATATATATATATTATTGATCACGCCAAAAATGTGGTGACCTTGTCGTGTTGTGTCCGGGGTGCCGAAAGTAACGTGATGCCGGGGTCGCCGGAGTCGTGGTCCGGCGGTGGTCGTCACGGTAGGATATCTGGCATGTAATGTCTGCAAAATGAAGCACCGTGAGTGGGTGGGGGTGTCCCCACAAACCCTCCGGTGTAATAATCAGTGTATGTTGTATATGATAAGGAGAAAGAGAAAATGATGTGTGTGTGTTTATTTGAATGCATGAGGGAGAGGGAGAGCTGAAATGTTTTTTGTAAGGAAAGTTGGCCCCTTTTTCAAGGAGGAAGTCTCCTCCTATTTATAATAAAGGTTATCTTTAAATCTTGGGCTTCTTCCGCCTAATTGGGCTTGGGCCCTTCTTTGGGTACGGGCTTGGACCTCTTTTCGGGTATGGACTTGGCTCATTCTTCTAAGTATGTTTTCGGGGTACTCTTTTGGGTTACTTGTTTGGGCCCTATATTTTGGTGCACTTCAGTAGCCCCCTACTCCTTATCCGTCGAGGCTGGCATCGAGGGTAGGGAGTATAATCTGCTTGTAGTTTTTTCTTGTGATGCTAAGGGTTTTGAGATTTTGCTTTGAATTCCAAAAGAGTTTATGTAGATGACCTTTGGGCCTTGGCGGGTGAACTTTGTGTATAATTGATCCTTGATTGGCGAATTAGACCTCGACCGGCAAGTATAGGTACGAAAATAAGATATGTAGTCTTCGGCATAAGGCCATAATAAAATTTATCATCAGCGTGGCGAGGACCTTCGAGAGAATCGAGCCATAATAAGATTTATCCTCGGCGTAGTGAGGACCTTTAAGAAAGCGAGCCATAAGGCTATAATAAGATTTATCCTCGGCGAGGCGAGGACCTTCAGGAAAGCGAGCCATAAGGCCATAATAAAATTTATCATCAACGTGGCGAGGACCTTCAAGAGAATCGAGCCATAAGGCCATAATAAGATTTATCCTCGGCGTGGCGAGGACCTTCAAGAAAGCGAGCCATAAGGCCATAATAAGATTTATCCTCGGCGAGGCGAGGACCTTCAGGAAAGCGAGCCATAAGGCCATAATAAGATTTATCCTTGGCGAGGCGAGAACCTTCAGGAAAGCGAGCCATAAGGCCATAATAAGATTTATCCTCTCGAGGCGAGCCCATGAAAGCGAGCCATAAGGCCATAATAAGATCGACCTCTAAGTAACATCCAGCCCCCCCCTGTAATCGAGTCAATAAGGATGTAGCTTTTCATGTAGCCGCACTAGTAAAATTGCAGTTTGTCGCGAATAAACGCATGTGTAAAACATTAATTAAATAATCGACGAGAATAAGTAGTTAATAATTCGAAGAGTCGAAAAGTGTGTAGATCGAGAGGTAATAAGGATTGTGTTTCCTTCATGCCTTAATGATTGTTGTTATAGTAAAATGTGGGCGCATGGCCTAAAATGTGATTTTGTAAATAATCACATTGATCGTGGTTGACGATGATATGCTCGTTTGTATTTTGTACCTGAAAGTTTTAGGAGCATCTTTGTATAGGCAAAAATCACGTTTCGTCACAAATATTTTCATCATACAATGTTTGTCATAGTCCAAGCATACTGATCACATAAGAGAAGTTTGTTTGAATATGGGCCTATTATGCGAGAATAGGAAACAAATTATTGCGGCGACACCTCGCGCTATTAAAAGATACGATGAATTTATAAGATGTGAATATTTGAGTGTGAAGCATGAGAGAATACATGTGTCGTGCTAACATATGATAGGTAGATTTAGCATGTTATCGTATTATATCGTCAAATAGTTGTGTACATAATTTTAGCTCTGCTCATAATTTTATCTCGGCACATAATTTTAAAATCATGTAAGCTCGGCACATATCAATTTCAATTTGCATGTTATGTTTCTCATAAGTAGGGGAGCTCGAATCATTTTTAATTGTCACGTTATGCTGACAAAAGTTAAACAATATAATATTTAAGTTGACGAGGCTAACGAGCTCGTGTGCGCTTCATCAAAATAATGTAGTCCAATTTGTTAGAAAACATTTTACACGTTACGTCGGAGCAGGTCATCATATAAAATTGTCAAATAGTTGCGTATATTAAATCATACTTGTCGTACAACTTCAGCTCGATACAAAATGTTGGCTTGTCAAATAATTTCAGTTTGTCAAATAATTTCAGCTCGGTAAATGATTTCAGCTCGGCAAATGATTTCAAAATGATTTCAAGAAATGATTTCAAATAATTTCTAAATAATTTCAAATCACAAATAATTTCAACAAATAATTTAAATAATTTAACTCACAAATAATTCCAGCCGACAAATAATTTCAAACAAATAATTTCATTAAATAATTTCAGTCACAAATAATTTCAGCTCAACAAATAATTTCAGTTCGACAAATAATTTCAGCTCGACAAATAATTTCGTACAATGAATCGAACTCGTCATGATAATTTATATCACGTCCAATGTATTTAAGTCATATAGTTGTTCGTCACATAATTAGGAAAAAATCATAAGCATGTTTGTGTGATGTCGAATACATGATCAAGTATTCCAAAATAATTAATGATTTTCAAGAGAATTAGTGTCTCAAAATCATAATATACTCACGTCGTTGATTAATTATGGGCGGTATCTAGCGGTAGTGGTTCCATAATTTATGCGAATATAACGTAAATATATAATAAGGTGTACCCAAATATATTTATGTAATTTTATTTGAAATCAGAATCATGTGACTTACTTTTAATAATGATGGTCATTATATTATAATTTGTTTGACATACAATTAAATGACAAAACAATATTAAATGTTAAGTGAAAGTGGAGGCATCATTAGGAAATGTTTTAATTCATAATCTATAATCTGTGCAATGTACATGAACACAAAAAGTAGTAATTTTCAATTGCAATGTGACTTTGTGCTTTAATAATAATTACGTATTGTTATGGAATATTATAACTCACAGTGGACCACACAATAAACAATTATAAATGGTAGTCAACAATTGAACTAATATCAAGATGGCAGGAAAGAAAACCAATTAGATATTGATAGAGCAGGAATAATAGTACCTGACAGACAGAAAGCAGTTCGTCGAAGACCCACAAACACGCTAAGTCTGAGTGATGGGAAGGTGGCCGGCGAGTGGATGGACGGTGAAGCTTTCAGCCGCTGGCAAAGGCGCGAGAGAGTGTGATTGTTCGCTTACGGTGATTTTGGCGGCGTTGAACTCTCATGGGCTGTGCGCACGTAAGGGTGTTGTACGTTTCGTGTTTCGATTCCTGTAGTGTACCAAGAAGGCTTCCGATCAAAACTGTCGACGCGTGATAAACGGTGGAGTATTCAGCCGCTTCTAGTAACGCGTGGGAGAGCATGATAGGTCCGTTGGACTTGATTTTTGCGGCGGTAAGCACCTCTTCAAGACCCAGCTGTTGGTGGTGTATATGTCTTCCTGTTTCGACTGGAAACGGGAGGATCTACTCGGCCAAAGGGTCTTCGGCGCATAACCGCGGTGTACCGCCTTCAATAGTTTCAGGCGGCGAGTATGTGAGTGCGTAGATTATAGAAGGTCCTTTTGGCGAGATTTTTGCGACGCCGGCTTCGTCTTTGCAGGGCGTGCTGTTAGTGTTTTATTTTGTTGCTCAGTTTGTAATCGTCTTTGATGACGTTGTTGTTTTCTTTGTGGCTTGAGTTCCGACACCCTTTTGACTAAGCTCCATCGTGGGTGACGGAGTGGGTGAGTAGGGAAAAATAACATGAAGTCGTTTCCCGGCAACGGAACCAAACTGATCACACCAAAAATGTGGTGACCTTGTCGTGTTGTGTCCGGGGTGCCGAAAGTAACGTGATGCCGGTCTGGGTCGTCGCGGTAGGATATCTGGCATGTAATGTCTGCAAAATGAAGCACCGTGAGTGGGTGGGGGTGTCCCCACAAACCCTCCGGTGTAATAATCAGTGTATGTTGTATATGATAAGGAGAAAGAGAAAATGGTGTGTATGTGTTTATTTGAATGAATGAGGGAGAGGGAGAGCTGAAATGTTTTTTGTAAGGAAAGTTGGCTTAATACGGATGGCTCGGCTCGGGGTGGTGTTTGCTCGGGTGGAGGGATTATTCGCGATGATAATGGTTCTCTAGTGGCTGCTTTTTTTCCTCATTTTATGGTTCCGGAACCAACATGCAGCCGAGATGTGGCCCTGGTGATGGTGCTTGTGTCATTCTTTGGGGCTGGTTAATGTGGACGTGGAATCTGATTCTTTGGTAGCTATGAAGGTGCTGTTGAATAATCATGGAGTTCCTTGGCAAAATATTTATGATTTCAGAAGATGCAATAATCTTTCTCGCTTCTTCCGGCTGTCTCATGTCTTTCGAGAACAGAATAGGGTGGCGGATTATTTGGCTAGTTTTGCGTACAGTCATAGAGAATCTAAAATTTTGAATTCTATTGCGGATCTTCCTGGTAAGGCCAAAAGTCTTATAGCTATGGATAACTTTGGGTTTACCACGTTTAGGCCAGGTCGTAGATGATTTATAAAATATAGGTAGAATGTTTATAACAATGGGCATTAGTTTGTGTATTTTTTTCTTTGTTAGTTTTTATCTGTAATCTCCTTTTCGAGGTTAGGCTCCTCCGTCCTCCCATGTATAAGGGCAAGGCTGGTTGTCCCTCTCTAGTTTGTTCTCTCTTTTCTATTTTAATAAAATCATGCAAGGTGCCGCCCCTGCTTCTATAAAAAAAAATAAAAAAAGTAAGGAAAGTTGGCCTCCTTTTCAAGGAGGAAGTCTCCTCCTATTTATAATAAAGGTTATCTTTAAATCTTGGGCTTCTTCCGCCTAATTGGGCTTGGGCCCTTCTTTGGGTATGGGCTTGGACCTCTTTTCGGGTATGGACTTGGCTCATTCTTCTAAGTATGTTTTCGGGGTACTCTTTTGGGTTACTTGTTTGGGCCCTATATTTTGGTGCACTTCAATTATATTATTATATATGTATATATTTATATATATTAATTCCTTATACTTTCTTTATTCTACTTTTTAGTTGATACTCTTTTATTATTTTTTTCTACCGGTTTGTTATGCTATGAGTTTATGAATTCAACATTTTTAATTGTTGAATGTACTTTTATCGAAGGTTTTTTAATTTATTAATAAAGTTTCAGTCTTAAAATTTTTTATTATGTATTAGTATTAAACAATTAAAAACTAAAAAAATCATAGTATTGGTCCGGTCCTGGTTCTCATACATCTTTGATTGGTTCTGGACCGGACTAATGTTTTGGTTCTCATACATATTGGGTAGGTTCCGGTTCTAAATTTTTTGAGAACGAGACTATTGGTCTGGTTTCGATATTTTTTTTCTTTCAAAAAACTGGATCGAACTGGACCAAACTCACCCCTTGCAAAATGTCATTCCCCATTCTATTGACATTGATGTTTGTTAACTTAAATACACAATATTAAACTCTTCAAATTTTTGATCCAATTAGCTAGAGTTTTTAGCAAAGGTTGTTGTGGATAAGCCTTTAGTTAAAAGACATATGCTAATATATATATATATATATACATATATCATAATACCCCTTATTATATTAATTATTACTAAGTATTATTATTAGTTAATGGCTATAATATAAAAAATATTCATGATAGTGTTAATGATAGCATATATTTGTTCTGTACCAGCCAACATTCAAGTTTCCACTTATGGGTCAGTATGGTAAAATATAACCTTAAATGTATGATATCTGACCAGAGCTGGGAGATGGAGCAAAAGGTATAGGGATTGGCCCCTGTGATTAGGGGTGGCAAAATGAGTGTTTTGGATCAATGGATAATAGGCCATTATCCATGAATAACCATGGATAATGGCTTATTATCCATTGATCCAAAACACTCATTTTGCCACCCCTACCTGTGATGACCTTCTAAAGGTTGAATCACTAAGTGGCTGTGAGTAACTCAAATAACAAAATGAATGTGGTGTATTATAGCTAGAAGCTAATATTGACATGTTTGTCACTTATATGTACGTCATGACCAAGCACATGACCAATGCCCAACATGGTCAAAAGCCACGCTCGTAAGCAGAAATGCAAGGTCTTTTTAATGTTCAAACCTTAAATAATAGAAGTTCTTAAGTCATGTTTTCCCCCTTGATAGGTACCTAACCAACCATACAGAAGAGTGCTTTCTGATTCATATATTCACGAGAAATTAGTATAGACTTGATTCTCGTAGGAATTCTCTAGTTGTAACAACTTTCATAAAATACTTTGGTTATGAAAAGTAGAGGGTATTTTATGGTGTTTTGTGATCAATGAGTTATGATCAAGGTACCTCGTTTACTAATGAGAGCTCTTCAAGTTGGGATTGATCTATATAGTTTCAGTCTCCACGCTTTTGGCTATGTCAATCTTGCGGAGTGATGACTACCATGATGCGGTGTTAGCTAATCACTATTATAGTAATGCTAGTACTTGAACTTGTGGCTCGTGGGCATGTAGTCCATGGTCCTTACTTGTATAAAATTGGTATTATGTTGACCATCTCCTCCCGAATTGACACTTCATAAGTCATCATGGGACTGACCTAGAGTATATTAATTTAATGATTCTGTTAGGACTAAATTATGTACATATTAGAAAACATTGGACATCACAATGTACAATTGAAATCTGTCAAAATTTTGGGCATTGAAATGCAAAAAGTCACTGTCTAAATTTGAGCATCGCAATGAAAACATTGGGCATCACAAATGCACAATTGAAATGCGTTAATTTTTTGGGCATAGAAATGCAAAAAGCCATTGCCCAATTTTGAGCATCGCAATGAAAACATTGGGCATCACAAATGCATAATTGAAATATGTCAAATTTTTGGGCATCGAAATGCAAAAAGCCACTGCCCAAATTTGACCATCGCAATGCACAATTGAACTCTGTCAAAATTTTGGGCATCAAAATGTAAAAAAACACTATCCAATTTGGGCATCGTAATGCGAAAATTGGGCATAAAAAAACTTATGAAGCCTCAAACAGTGCTTAAATAGAGTTTTTTGGTCTCAAAACAAAAACATCACGGGTTTAATCTCGTGAATCTTGTAGATCTCGTCAAGAGTTTCGATTTGATATGCGGTGTATCTCGTAGGTCATCAGAGATCAAACATTATGTCATGCCGACGGAAGGGTCTTCAACTTTTTGATTTTTACTAGTGCATTAGTTTCAAAACTGACAATTAACACCCTTAATCTCCATTTTCTTCCCAAAGCTTTTAGAAGTTATGCGATGCATACATCGACAGTCCCTTAGAGCGGAGGTCGGTGATAGAGAAAAGAAAGATGAAAACGAAGCTGAATGACAAACAAATCTGAGAAGACGAGGAGAGAGAAGAAGAGAAAGACAATGAAGAGAATGAAGAGAAAACGACGAAATAGCATGTTGTAGGTAATTTTGGAATAAAATTATGAAAATTGACTTCTGTAATTTAAAAAAAGGTACTAAAATAGTAAAACGATTATAATTTCATCAAATAACACCGAATCATAATTATTCTTTTTGAAAAATATCAAGTTCAAACACATTCGGTAGCATGATTTTTTTAATAAGGCCGCACGAGGTGGCTCCCGCCACTGGATGATTGCAAAGCGGGAAGCATGGAAGAAAAGTAGTAAAGTACTATTAGATGGTGGTGGGTTTAGATTTGACCCGTTGTTTATTTTTTATTTTTTTTCGCAAGATAAAATTGGAAGCATTTTCAAATGGTAACGTTTCTAAAATGTAATTATTTTTTAAAAAGAACATTAATTTGTAGCGGTGAAAAGAAAATTGTCAATTTTGATATTGTAATTTTTTGGGGAGATTTCTGATTGATCCTTTTTTAAAGTTTCTAACTCTAAAAGTTTATCATTTTTTTTTCAATTGTAAAAGACTATTTTTCGAAATATTGTTCCAAAAATGCCATCATTTTCTACAACAACTCCGACAACATATTTTGGATTTGAAAATCACGATTGTTCGCAACGAAACGAGGATCGACATGTCCGGTCAGGTCGAGGGGACTGCACCCCTTCGTGGGGGTTCGAGGGTAACGCCCCTGAAAGGTAAGCGAGTTTTTTGATTCATGAAATACGAAACTATAATGAATTTGCGTTGGGTTGAAAAAAATTTCAGTTGGGATGAAGACGGAGAAAGAAGAGGAAGAAGAAGGCTTAAGACGGAGGAGATGGAAGAAACCGGTGGAGAACGTAGTCTGATTTTTTATGATTTTGTATCGCGGTTCAAAAATTAATACACTAAAATTGATGAATCGCGGTTCAAAAATAGATTAGCAATTACACTATCGAACAATAGTACAAAAATTAATGCACTAAAATTGATGAATCGTGGTTCAAAAATAAACTAGCAATTATACTATTGAAATGCAGTGTAAAATTTGATGTACTAAAAATGATAAATCGCGGTTTAAAAATAGACTAGTAATTACACTATTGAACCACGGTGCAAAAATTAATGCATTACAATTGATGAATCACGATACAAAAATAAACTAACAGTTTCACTATTGAACTGCAATACAAAATTAATTCACTAAAAAATGATGAATTGTGGTTCAAAAATAAACTAACAATTACACTATTGAACAGCAGTGCAAAAAATAATGAGGTAAAATTGATGAATCGCGGTGTAAAAATAATGACATTCGTAGCGCATCTACTGTTCATTAAGGGTATCGTTGTTATTTTGCCACAAAAACTGATTTTTCTAGTTAAAAATAAATATATTTTAACGATTAAAAGTTTTAAAAAATGAACCAACTCGCAATTTTTTCTAATTTTTTTAAACGCGGCATTGAAAATGGTCCATCTTACCTTTTTTCCGAATGTTTTGATCCAATAATAAACTAAAGGGCTGTTAAACTTTTTAGTTAGCGGAACTTTACCATTAGCATGCCACCATATTTTTTGTGGAGGGTTCATTGGCAAGGCTATGTGTATAACTGTATGTAGCACAACTCCTAAAGTCTAATTAGTCCAATTATTATTTTTAACCTATCAATTACCGGCTTCAAATCGTATATCACACTCTCTGTCACATTTCCTGTCTCATTAAATCTCAGCCGTACAAGTTCCTTGTTATTTTAGTCAGTCTTTTTTTTATAAAGAAACATATGGGGCAGAGATTTAATGAGATAGAGGATGTGACAGAGAGTGAGATAGATGATTTGAAGCCTCAATTACCAATACACATAAAATCGGACTTAACCTACCAACAAATGAAGAATTGGATAAAAAGAATGTGTCTTATAAAAAAAAACATTTATAAAAACGTTTTACTTGAGTTTTTATAAATTAACACTTTTTCTAACATATTTAGTAAAAATATTCTGAAAAATACGTAACTGTTAGTCCGGCACCAGACCAGTTCCTGTAATCAGTAGGCACCATAAGAAAGAATCGTAGGCGGACCCCCTCGCTTTACAGCACGGCTACATTTCTGCCTAACTTAAATACTCCCTCCCCTTTCTTTCCATCTCTAGTCTTGTCTCCTCCTAGAAAACTTGCCCTGTTTCCCCTGTTCGTAACATTGGAATTTGGAGAGAGAGATAGAAGAGAGACAGGAGAGCCATACATATTTTGCAAAATGGTTCCTAAGAATCCCACTTTGCCGGTCTTTTCGGACCCTCATGCCATCGCAACTGACCTTCAAAAAGGTTCCACCATGACCCGGAAAGGCGCCTATGCCGCCATCTCTTACATGGTTTCCGCAGGTTCTCTCTCCCCATTCCTGGTTTTTTTTTTTCATCTATCACTCTTGCCCAAGAAATTTCCTTTTTCTCGTTACTCCATTTTCTCGATAACGTGTTTATATTATATCAATTTTTGTGGGTTTTAACTACTTCTAAATTATAATACTTGCTGTTGGTAGAAACTGACGTCATCCTTCATGCAATTTCTATTGGATTGCTTATCAGTACGCCATTTCAAAATACTCCATTTTCCTCTATGTTTGATCGTTGTTAGATTTTCACCTCCAAGCAATGTGATTCTAATTTTCGTAGTTATATGAGGTTAAAATGAGGCTTATCTAGAACATGTTTGCAAATATGCATAAGTGCATGCGAGTGTGGTCGAGTTCAACCTGGCATGCTTATTATTGAGTACATTTGAGTTTTTTCAGTGTTAGTCCATGTTTATCAGAAGATTTCCTCAAATTTTAAGTTTGATACTTCAATTCCTATTTTTTTAAACGTATAGTATTTCTATTCCTTGTATATGAGATTCTTAGAACTCATTTGGTGGGTAATGATGGTGATTTTTCAATGTTATTTTAGTATAAAATTTATTTATTCTATGATAGTTCAAATAGCATGGAGAGGAATCACGACAATTGTGTACTAAACAAGCACCCGAGACCTTAATGGAAACCGTTGCAATTTATGGATAATAAGTAGAAACATGTTTCAATTGCCATTTTGTTTTGAAACTCTTTTGCTGAGAGGAGATCAAACCAGAAAACGGAGTTTTCAAAAAAGGATTTGAAATTTTATTATTTTTCCGTGTTGATTCTGCAGTTCTCTTGGTAATGTTCAACAAAGCAGCTCTATCTTCTTACCAATTCCCATGTGCAAATGTCATTACCCTTTTCCAGGTATTACCCACAGATTAACTATTATTCGTCTCTTTTTTCATTCAAACTTTTCTTTTCTTTTTTAAGGTGGGGGTTCCCTCCTCTGCACAATGCTGAATATATAAATGTGGTTTGTGATGAAACCATGTTTTAAGGACTATTCAACTTAGGATAAAAGGAACCACCAATTATCCACTTGCTCTAGTTCTTATTGTTGTTGAATCTGTGAGGATCTTAAAAACAACTTAGGGTGAAAAGAACCTCTAGCTATCCACTCGCACTATCTGTTGAATCTCTGAAGATTCCACAAAAGTGGCTTTGCAATGATACACACACTCACAAGAATACGTAAATGTCTTTTTCATATAATATGTTTGCTGCATTTATCTATATCAAGTAGGGGTGTAATTCCATCCCTCTCTTTCTTTTTCTTTTTTCCCACTATCATCATTGATTTGGATACTAAACCTATACAATTCTTTCTTTAGCTTCATCCCAATTTACAAGTTATCGCGGCAGTTTAAATAGCATGTCATTGCCATGTGAGCGAGGTCATGCTCACCCAACTGATTTTTTAGACAAGGATGCATGTTTATCATTTATTGTATACTTTTTTTTTTGGGTATTTGGTCTTGTTTTTATTTCGGAGTTTGACAACCTCCGGTGGCACCTTACATTTTTGGAATAGAATCAGGCTCCAAACTCGCTTACTATTACTAAACTGGGATATTTTTCACTTATGTCTGCTATAGATGGTATGTTCATGTTCATTACTCTATTCAATGCGACGCTGGAACATCATTTCGTTCAAAGTTGGTACTGAACCACAGAACATGGAAAATGACCCAACAGTCCTTGTACCAATGAGGTCATTGGTTCACACTCTTCCCCTCGCAATCTCGTATTTGCTTTACATGGTACGTGTCTTTGTGGTTCTGGTAGTATAAGGGTGTTCTCTTTTGTTAATGCTAAGATTTTCTTCTGACAAAGTTTGCCCTCTCTTTCGTGTGGTAAAAGTTGGTCTCCATGGCGTCAATCCGTGGGGTAAGTGTTCCTATGTACACCACCATTAGACGGACAACAGTGGCTTTTACAATGGTCATGGAGTATTTCTTGGCTGGGCAGACACATTCACCTTATGTAGTTGGCAGGTAAGTTCCTATTTTCCTTCTCCTATTGGTACTGTATGTTGGCTAAGCTATATGTCTAAAATTGCAAATCATAAGGTTGATTCTGTCAGTGTAGGGATAATTATATTCGGTGCAGTCGTCGCTGGAGCTGGGGATCTGTCATTTGACTCGTATGGCTATGCTGTAGTTTTTGCATCAAATATCTGTACAGCAATATATCTCGCCTTCATTGCTCGTATTGGTAAAATGATCTACTTCTTATTCTTCTAATCTCTCCTTTGCTACATGTTTTGGCACCTGTATCAAATACATGAAATTGCTATTTTCTTCTTAGGAAAATCCAGTGGCCTCAGTAGCTTCGGTCTCATGTGGTGCAATGGTAAGATGAAAGTCCCAAAGATAATCATATCTGCTTTTTTCTACCCTTTTTGAAATGGAAAATGATATCGTGCAGCTCCTTAGAGCATGAATAATTCGCAAATTTTAACACGACATTATGCAGGTATAATATGCACACCAATCTTACTGCTATGGACATCTGTTAGCGGTGACCTGAAAGCAACATCAAATTTCTCTCATTTATTATCTTCCGGTTTCCAGGTGCTTCCTCTTCAGATGAAGAATACTAGCTACTAGCTACTGAGATACATGCATGTAGACATTGTATATTGGCTGTGAATGTTAATCCGGTACTATTATTTTATTGAGCAGGTCTTCTGTAAGACCGTCTTACGGATCTTAATTCGTAAGAAGGAGCTTCACTCTCTCACAACTTAACCCACTAATACACGGTGGGTCGGGTAAAGAGGATCCGTCTTACAAAAAATATTCGTAAGACCGTCTTACACAAGTTTTTACATTTATTATTTCGTCTTCTGATAAGATGCAATGACCATGTTCTCCAGTCAAAGTCAAGATTTAGGTACGGATTGTCGGTTTTTGGACAAGATGGTCGCTTAGTGTTGGTTCTAGGTGACCGCCTTCTCTAGTTGTTTCGGACCAAGTTTCTGGAAATTGCGCGGTCGCCTAGTCCTGTTTTACTGCTTTGTATAGTTGTATCCCTAGAAAGTTTTTAAAGTTGACTATAATAAAACTTCGATAGTCCGTTGGCCCCAATTTCTCTCTTTTCTTTGTGATTGATCTTGTTATACTCTGTTAATTTGTTTGCAAAGTTTTCCGCTGTGCACAATAATTGGTATATTCCACATATATAATTTTGACAGTTGTATTCCAAATTGCTCGCAGGCATCAACTGTTGCTCACAAGTCGCTAGAATATAATGCTAATCATTTGCAGTTCTCAAAATTATTTATGCGACATTAATTTTTAAAAACTTAGCCTATCTTCTGCCTCTCCCTTGCATAAATCGTTGGGCGTGCTCTAGTTCATTTCCGAATTTCGTTACCATAGACATCCCTAATCTTCAGGTGATCTGAATTTGTATGTTTCTTTAACTCATTAAAATTGCTTATGACTTTGTATATATGTTCGTCTTTCAACTTATCTGTTTCAATATGCTCGTTCTGGCTTCTTCTGTTATCAACTACTGGTCCTTTTTTTCTTCTTGTTGATGACGATCAGTGTTCTACAGCGTTCCTCCATTGTACCTTTATACTGGTTATATTAATTTGGTAGTCTAGTGTCTCCCAACAAGCATATTGTGAATGTTTTTCCAATCTGTATGCTGTTAACATGAGAAACATACACATTGCAACACCATCCCTTTAGTAAGTTAAGCTTTTAGAGTACCGGCCGGCGGCTTAACGTGGTTTTAGTACTCAACCTTCTTCCACTACTTGGTGTTGGGTTTTAAATATTTTATTGCTCTATTCATTTCTTTTTGCAGGTTGTTATGCTTCTATCATGTATTCTAGCTTTCTTCTTGAATTACTTCGTATTTATGAACACAACTCTAAATTCAGCGCTCACACAGACAATCTGTGGTAATTTAAAGGTGCGTAAAGATTGTACACCTATATATTGTGTATTTGAAGCTTGTTGGCATCAACTCTTTATTGTCACTGCATTCATTGGACCATGTGATCTGTACAGGACCTCTTTACAATTGGACTGGGCTGGCTACTTTTTGGTGGGCTTCCATTTGATCTGGTGAGCATCACTATGTTTGTTCCTTTTGCTGGATCATTTGCTCTCGATATGAGGTCTCTTCTCTTTAAAGTTTTCTTGTGCTAACTGCGGTTACGTCTTCAACTTAGTTGAATATAGTTGGACAATCTCTTGGTTTTCTTGGATCATGTCTGTATGCCTACTGCAAAATTAAAGGTAAGTAAGCACCACAGCGATGCAAAATGTTACTTTATGGAGGCAACCCACCCGGAGCGACTGAGAAGAACAAAAGAAGACATGAAAGTGTTGTATGCTTCTTTCTTTCAATAGAAAATCTTTTTGGCCTGACTATCCCAGTGAACTATGCCTAGCAGTCTTATATATTTGGCAAGTTGTCGACTAAATGTGAGTTTGCAAACTATCTAAAGAAGCACCCTTTGGCTAATTAGATATGGAGATTTTAAGTTGATGTCGTTTATAGTTCTCAGTTTAGCCTCTCTTTCTTTTGCTTTTCAGGTAGAGGGCACTTCTATTTAAAATCTAAGCAACAAAACAGGAAGAAATTGAAGGATAATGAAACTCTACTGAAACACCCAAGATCAGATCACGATGCACTTAAAATAGAACCATGCCCCTTAAAAGTTAAAATAGAGCCCTGCACCAGCAGCTCAAAAGTTAATTTATTTCTCGAAATGGACACTCGAGCATTGTTTTTAGGATTGCTAGGCGGTTTGGAAATTTGGCTTTGGGGTGGTACCATTTACACGATGGCAAAATCTTGCTACTATTGAATCAATCAAGGTGCATAACTGCATATGCTGGTTGTAGGTATTTGATCGCATGAAATATTAATGTTTAATAAATAATTTGGTTCCTAAACTTAACAACTTTTCCGTTTGTGTTCCCATACTTGAACTTTTCTTGTTTTGGTACATAAACCGTACATTTGGTCATACATTTTATCCGTCAAGTGACGGCCGTCAGTTGAGACGTTAAAAATTACATAAAATGATTAAAATGCCCTTAGTATATGGTGAGTGAGATTATATGTTGTACCAGAAAACTGAGTTAGATTTTTTTTTCTAAAATAAATCCACGTCTCTCTCTCTTATTTCTTTCCCCCTATCTCCCTCCCACCCTCCTCTTCTGGGTTTGTTTCTTTCTCTCATCAATTGTCACGCCCCGGAGATTGAGATTACACGTCTCACGAGAGATGAAGAACAAAACCGAACACAAGTCTAAAGCAAAATCCAAATCCAGGAAAGTGTTCCTGTCAAAGTATACCAAAATACCATATATATTCCACCGTGTACGAGTATATATGTCAGAGCAACTATCCTCTGGATACAAAGCCAACCCAAAGAGTCCATTGATAACTCAAATAATCACAAACCTCCAAAATGCCTTACACATTATGCTATACAAATAGACAGAAATACAATATCCAAAGTAAGCTGACTCATGCATCATTAAACCACTTCTAGCCATAAAACCTGAGCCAAACACCAAGCTTCCCTCTAACTATCACCTGAAAGGAAGAAAAAAGGAAAGGGTGAGCACAAATTAATTACCTAGTAAGGGACCTGCCAACATTAAAGGATGTGATAGTGTATCGAAGGTATATCGAAATAGCTTTATCAATATGATAACAATAGCTGTGAAACAAAACCAAACAATCATATCTCTCTATCGAAGAGTGGATGAACAATAACGATAAGACAAAATGCATATTTGGGCCACTGTACTTTTCCAAAATTGCAATTAGGCTACTGAGACGTCAAAATTTTTGGGATGACCACTGTACCAGACTTATTTTGCATGTTAACCCATTTTTGACGGGACGTTAAGTTTGGATGTTAATAGAAACTTTATGTGATAATAGAAACTCAAATGGGTCAAACTGAAAAAAAAATTTGTGCATGTCATTTGTATAAAGAGTAAGGGTCAAAATGTTGAAATCAATTTCATCTTCTTCATCCTCTCAATAACAACAACAGATCTTCTTCATTCATGATTTCAAGGAAAATGGAACTGTTACTTTAATTCATATACACCGATTAGTGAATACTTCATTCAAATCATGGTGATGCAATTCAAGGCGACGCAAATCACGGCCACACAAATCCTGATTCACAACCACCGCGCCACCCCCACCCCCATTGCTGCCACTGCCCTTCTTCCATCCCTCCTCGGTGACCTGACACCAACTCTATCCACCTCCGACCTTTGCGACACTGACTACGAGATCTTCACAAAATATTTTCTCTCTGGTCAAGTAACCCAGATTTGGGTTTTAAAATGCTTCCCCATATCAATCCGAGTTGGTAGCGTTGAGATACGTGAGTTGCTTACGATTAGAGAGAGAAGCGCTCATATCTCCATACAATTTGTTCGACGAAAAATCGAGGTGTTGAAGATGAGAGCAATCGTTAAATGAAGGAAACCCAATTGAGAAATTGTTTGCAGAGAGATCCAAGAACTCCAAGCTGGGACAATCGATCGTTAGTTCATAATCTCGATTTTCCAACCCCAACACAATCTACACAGAAACAGAACCACCCAAAAGTAGAGAACCCAATATTCAATCAATCCTGCCAACCTAACTCTTCTAAGTGTAACATTTTTACCTAAAATCAATGCTCGACGTCGAAGAAGACGACCAGAACTGGTACTTGCCCACCACATAGCACCAACCACAACCAACTCTCTTTCTCCTCAAATAACCTCATTTTACAAGTCCCTGTAGACTCCTCATCTTCTTGCTCCCTTCTTCAGCTTTCAACAACCTTAACCCCTCTCAGGTTCACTACTTTCTCCCTCCCAAACCCACCATTCCATCAATCTTGAACAACCCCTTGGATAATTCTTTTTACCTTGGTGGCGAACCCGAGTTATTTCAGACCCAACCTTTGAGCAGGGGAACTGGGGTTTGGACCAGGTTCAACGATTTAACCTCCCAAACTCACACGGGTTCTCCTAGTTTGACATCAGATCATCATTTCTCGGCTACCCATTACAAAAACATCAATCGAACCCTAATTCTATGAGAGAATGAGATCCATATTATAAGAAAAGCATCCACAACGATCTCGCTCAAAACTTCTCCGGTAAGATCTTAATTGGGTTTAACAGTTTGACTCGGTTGAGAACGCTATTGAGAGGATGAAGAAGATGAAGTTTATTTCAACATTTTGACCCCTAACCCTTTATACAAACGACATGCACAAATATTTTTTTTCCAGTTTGACCCCTTTGAGTTTCTATTATTACACAAAGTTTCTATTAACATCCGAACTTAACGTCCTGTCAAAAAATGGGTTATTATGTAAGATAAATCTGGTACAGTGGCCATCCCGAAAATTTTGACGTCTCAATGGCCTAATTGCAATTTTTGGAAAAGTACAGTGGCCCAAATATGTGTTTTGCCTAACGATAAACAATGGTATCAAGACAAATTCCACAACACTTCAGCCGACCAAATGCCCATACCTGCAAAACAAATGACTCAGACATCAAAGTGACACTGCAGATGTCACTTTCACCAAGAGCCGTAATATAACAATACCAACAAACAATGATAGAGCAGTCGACTTGTGATGCTATCAAATTATAACTTAGTAACAACTTAAAGTGTATATGACGGAGTAGCAAAACAGATACGAATCATCGATTCCAAATGACGTGAACGAATAAATGGTAACAAGCTCAAAATCAACATCGTAAGAACAATATCAATCAAGGGTTTCAAATAACAAAAGTCGAATGGTAACTAGGTTGACAAGAACCCTTACCTCAAGTTCGAGACAATCCAAATACCTAACAAGCTAACACGCCTCGATCTAAGCATATAACATAATAAAATCATTTAAAAACCAACTTTAAGTACTATACTTTCAACAATGGACATTAACTATTCAATCTGCAATATTGAAAATAAATATAGAATTTGATTAAGAAACTTAGTCCAATAGAAAGTACTCTGAAAAATAATCAATTTAAATTTTTGAATCACTTAATTCCAATTTAAAATGAATAAGATATGACCTATTAAAGTTAGTAACATTTTCTTAAAATTTAGAAGGGCTATTCCAAAAATTCCTAAACAGTGAGGACCACTCTGCAATTCTAGAATTATGTTATTTTCTGCCATTAGACAACCCAGTTGATCTGTATCCATTGTTCCACAACCGTTCCATTGATTAGTATCACCAAATTGTCCTAAATAATCAATTACCCGACCATATTGATTTAAACAATAATTTTTCAATAAAACACAATTTATTTATTTATTTTTGTAGATCTTTCCCCTAAGGGACATGAGAAGTAATCGAACCTGAGACCTCACATTTTATAAATCTCAAACTCAACCACTGAACCACCCCTTAGCGTCATTTTTCAATAAAACACATTGATTATTAATATGAAACAATTTCAATATCAAATTAATATCGAAAATTTACCAATAACAATAAACACGTTTCAATAACAAGCGCACGAATAAAACATAGATATTAAAAAGACGATCACATTATCAAACTGGCATAAAATCAGTACCGTATAGTCTCCCTTACCTCAAAAGAAGATAATATCCACCGATAAAAACACACCACAAACTTTTCATAATAATCCCCGAGTCGAACCCACAACTTCTTCGGAATCAAAATAATTATATACGACTTAAAACTACAAACACTCACACGACTCGCTATCCTCTGTTCTCATATCTCGGCTCAAGGCAAAGGAAATGAATTGCATGATTTGGAGCCAAAATGTTAACCAACTGTCCAATGAAGATAAGTAAGAAGGCAAATACTTGTCTAGGACAGATCGTCAGATGGAGCCCCATTTAGGAATTCACGGGTCATAATAAATAAATAAAATGTTATAGAAAACTACAAAAGTAAGTTAGCCAAGATGGTTTAATCCTTTGTCAGCTCCGTTAGCATCAATTGCTTTGGGATACTTGACGGACCCTAACGAACTTTAACGAAATACTAAATGACACATTTAAAGCCAAACATGACACATTAAAAAGACAAAAGTGACACATTTTAAGGTTAAAATTGACACTATAAAAGGAAATTTATTATAATTCTCATTAAAATACAAAGTAATACTCTTAATACTAAAAAGTGACACTCTTAATACTAAAAAAGTGACACATTTAATATTAAAAAGTGTCACTTTAAAAATAACGTCGACTGCTAAAAGTAACACATTTAATACTAAAACATGACACTTTCAATGCTAAAAAGTGACACTTTTAAGGTCAATAACGACGATTTTTATTTATAAGACAAAAAACACTTGTATGGTCAAAATTAATACATTTAATACTAAAAAATAACACTTTTAATGTTATAAAATAATACTTTAATGCCAAAAGTAATGGTTTCATTTATAAAAAAATGAGACACTTTTCAAAGTGAAAATAATACATTTAAAACTAAAAGTGATACATTTAAACCCAAAAAGTAACACTTTTTTAGGGAAAAATTAAAATTTTTATTAAAAATGCAAAGTGAGACTTCTAAGGCCAAAAGTGACACATTTTATACTACAAAGTGACACTGTTAATAATAAAAAGTGACACTTTACATATATAAACATGAGGGGTGACGATGTAAGCCTGTAATTTTCAAAACTAAGGGGTTGCATTGAAATTTTTGAATTTTATCACATTTAACCTAAATAGATATATCTTACGGATAAAGATCATAAGACCATCTTTCAGGTGACCGCTGAAGTAGGAATAGGATGAGTCACATTAGTCGAATGCTCCAATTGACAACAAATTCCGGTGGGGCCCATGGCCAAAACTTAATTGGTAACATTCTCCTCCCATACATACCCATAATAATTTCCAAGCTTGTAATAGTACTTATCCACTAAAGAATAGAGAGTATATATATATATATATATATATATATATATATATATATATATATATATATATATATATATATATATATATATATATATATATATATATATATATATATATATATATATATATATATATATATATATATTAAAAATCAACAAATTATTACTTTGAGTCAAACATCCAATGGTTAGTATAATTGCATTCCAAGCAATACACCCAGGTTCGACTCCTAGCAAACTCATGTATTTTTCCTCTTTTAAAAGAAGGAAAAAAAAAAGTCAAACATGTCAAAAGTAATATCTAATATGCTTATTATTTACTAGCACAATGACAAAATTATTAATATTATATTTTTATAAGGAGATCAATAACACAATATAAAATGACCTCACTAATTAATCACTCAATTACAATAAAAACTCGTACATAATACAAGCTAAAATATGCTAACCAAATGTTAACAACTAAACTGAGAGAAATTTGGTCAAAAAACCAAGCATTAATTTTGACTAAAGACAAAGGCTAAAGTTTTCTATTGTCGAAAGACCAAGTTCAATTCAAGTGGCACTGACTGGTGAAGTGAACCCATTGGTGTCAGCAAATAGGGCCATTGCGACACCCATCAAAGGGTGAAGGGTCCTATTTTGTGCAGCGTCGTAGGCTCACGGGGGGCTTTGCTTTGTCATTTATGGGAATTGGTAAACAAGTTGTGCTTCTGCTAATAGATGTATATAGCTGGTATTCCAAAATGGTAGGGCTAGCTGATGGTGCAGCTTGTATGCACTCGAGACAGACAACTACCTGTGTACAAGGTGCGTTCCTCTTTAGTTTGTCCCAAAGAGATCTGGAGAGAGAGAGTTGGCATTTGGCGAAAAGGGGGATGGTGTCTTTCATGTCTGCACAAGCTGACAAAGTGAAGGCCTAATTGCCATGCACGATTGAAACATATACACCCATCACCCGCATCACAAACACCCTTCACATTACTATTTCCATTTGCTTGATCCTAATTTCGTGCCAACATTCAATACCCATCATATCTATAATCCACCCAATTAATGGGGTTTCGCGTTCTCGTAGTCGTATATACGTCGTCATTCACGAGATTTTTTTTTTTAAAAAAACTTTTATGATATTGTAATTTGTATACTTGTATCTGAACTTTAATAATAGTGAATGATGGGTAATGGAAACTTTGTCAAAAGAGGCCAAACCATGAAAGGAAAGGGGAATTAAGAAAGTATGTTTGCTTTGTTAATTAAAAGAAAAAGGGCAACACAAACGTACATGCCGAACCAAGAATGAAGAAGAAATCATTGGAGTAAGAAAAACATAGATGTCTCTTTGTCTATCACCTTTAGGCTTTAGCCCCGATACACATGTAGGCTTGAGGTATATATACGTGAGCCTATATGAATCAACTCAATTCAAAATATGCAAGACAATTTTTTTTAATTTTTTTAAAAAAAGTTGAAAAAGAAGTTCATTAAGGCCTTTGTCTTGTGCTCTGTTAACGTTCGAAAATATTGTGTCTAGAAAATTGACAAAAACTTGTAGATATGTATGTGTTTCAATGTTCGGTTAGAAAGGTACAACTCTTAATAAGTTGGATACAATATTTGTTTTAGAAAAGTTACAAAAATTGAAAAATTGTTTTAGAAAAGTTGTATACAATATTTGTTCCTTCAAATTCCTTACCTACCACTACCACCATTTAACTATCTCATGAAACAATTGCGAGTTGCAATGCACCCACTCATGTTAATTAGTGAAAATAAATGGACATGCACATATTCGCCAATTTATAATTTTTCATGCGTTCATACCCATGAATTAGCAGACAGTCTTTTGGGTGGACAAATGAGCATGTACACAAATTATCGCCTCTAACTGTGGTTGAAAAAGAAGTTCAAAAACTAACATTATCAGATATTTCATTGGCTCTCAAATATCACCTTAACAGATAAAGTAATGCACTAAACCACTTATTACTCCATATTTTTCACATTAACGTTTGACCCCATTTCTTACTCTTTCCCCCTTAGTCGAGAGAGAGAGAGACCTAGGATCTGGCGAAGAGAGAAGAAAGCTAATTAGTGAAATAAAAAAAGGTTTAAGGCGTGAAGAGGGAATCTATTTGGGTAGTGGCACGCGAACTTATCGCCCCAAATCATGATATTCACGAGAGAGAGAGAGAGAGAGGGGCTTTTATTTATTTATTTGGGGTTTCGAAAAACTTGAAAAAGAAAAAAAGTGAAATGTGAGGCATAGTTAGTGAAAGAAAAGGATGGACATGGGGCAGCAAATCAAGATGAGTGTCTCCTAGTGCTGGTCCAAGGCAGGGCTCTTTTAGCGCCGGTGTCCCCCGCCTTTGGGTTTTTGCCTAGGGAGCCCTACCACTAATATTTCTGTGTCTGTGTGTGGGCAAGTATATACTAATTTCTTCCCAAACTTCTTTATAGGAAACATAATCCTTCGCTGACATTCTGCACTCCTGTTTCCAATACCCTTCTATCCCTAGCTCGTTAGCATTTTAACTATAATTTTCTTAACTTTAATAAACCTTCTCCCGTGATTAGTCACACTCACATTCAAGTTTTTCACCTATCCCTACGTTTTGACGTATATATACATTCCCAAATTACTCTCGCCTTCTAAATACTTACGAGACTAAACCCAGCTACCAATCACACTAATAGTCCATAGAAATCATTTCATTGCATTAATGAGCCTCGTCTCGTACTCTCGTCTCGCAATAAAAAATGAAGGAAGAGACTATTTCCATTACAATTTTTGTTTATTCACTACATTCTTAATTAAGGATCAAATAAATACATGTTTGGATAAAATTATCCTTCAAGTACTTGTTTGTCTAATCAAGTTACTTTCCTAATTACCTTTTAACATTATTTTTTAGTTGAAACATTTATAAACAACATAATTATTTTATTATTATTTTTACTTTTTGTAATGACTTTATTAATTAATCTTATGATTAAAGTTATAATGTATAATAAAATAATATCTTCAGGACATTTTTTGCCTTCCAAACTTTGAGTAAATATATGTTAATTGGTTATGGAAAAAATTAAAAGTGAAATTTAAATGATGTAATTGTAAAAAATGATCGAATATTAAAATCATAAGTAATGGATTTATTAATTAATCTTATGACTAAAGTTATAATGTATAAAAAAATATCGTAAAGATATTTTTTGTCTTCCAAACTTTGAGTAAATATATGTTCATTGATTATGGAAAAAATTAAAAGTGAAATTTAAATGATGTAATTGTAAAAAATGATCGAATATTTTAATCATAATATGAAATAGTATTGTGATATTTAAAACTTTTGTCTACCTTTATAATTGATTCAAAATTTTAGTTATTGAGTTGATTGAAACCAATATTCAGTTTAATACCAACCATAATAATTGAATTGATATTTTAAAATAATATTTTTAAAACTAAATTAGAATATTAATTTTTGATAATAAAATATCCAATATATTCTAAAATTTTGGTAGAAAATGTATTAATCATATCATTTTTATGATAATGAAATATGAAATGTGAGTGATTAGAAAAATTAATTAAACATATTTATTACAAAAAAATTAAGTACCTTGTTTGTTGAGGATTAAAATGTTAATATATATATATATATATATATATATATATATATATATATATATATATATATATATATATATATATATATATAGAATAATTTTGTTGTTCATTGATGTTTGATAAAAAAATAATGTTATAAGGTAATTAAGAAAGTAATCTTGATTAGTCAACTTAAAAAAAGTAGTTTTGTCAAAACATGCATTTATTTAATACAATAATTAATGATATAGTGGATAAAAAAAAATTATAGTGTAAATAACGTCTTCCAAAATAAAATGAAAATTAAGTACCACTTCTTAAATAAAAACTATCTTTTCCTATGCGTGTTGGATGAACTTTTATTTTTGGTTGATTTTTTTGGCCCTAAAGTGTGTGACAAGAAATCAAACTTGAGATCTCACGTTCTATGAAACTCAAAATCTACTTACCTCTGTCTTGTCTGCTTCCTAAATTGATATTTGAGGGATTGAAGGTAGGATGGATCCGAAAGGTTGCACGTGTTTCAAACTAAACCCATGATTCCATCTCTTCACCTGACCATATTTTCTAACCTTATACTACGTATAGAGATTCTGGTCACTGATACAGTCTTTCTCCTATGCCAAAGTTACAAACTTCTGCTCAATTGGTCAACTTTTGTAGTTCATATTCTTTATGTAATGGGTATTGTAATTTTTAATTGATTTAGTTAGTTTAAGGAAGTGTAATATGGAGATCCTAGCTTAGAGTTGGTTTATGGGACTACAAAAACAGTTGTCTTCATGTGTCTTGGTCCGGGACAACAAAACTAGGACTTTGTATTGAAAAATAGTATGTTTGTTAAAGTCAAAATTGTTAATCTTAATTAATTGTAATGCACCGAGACCGAAAGCCCGGTCTGCTACGATTGACCCACAAAACACCGTCATTTGGGTCAACCAGACTTATCGTAAGCCGATCGACACAAAAGTCTATTGGTGGTTAGTAGCAGTGAGTGATCACTTTATAAATCACAATCAAACATGGAATGTAGGTATTACAGTAATTAAAGTGTTATGTTTACCACCACTTATACTACTATTGTTATCACCAAGCCTTAGTGAAGGATAAAGTTATCTTTCACTAAAACACATTTGACATTTATTAAAACTTCGAGATAACAATATTTATAAAAATAGTGGTAAACATAATATTTTTGAGTAACTAATCAGAAACCGTGCTAATTGACTAATTTATTTATGACTAATTAAATGGCAAGCTAATTTAGATATAAGGTTACATTTCAGAAAAAAGCTACTTACAAGACATAAATCAAATGCTTTATATTCCCATTTCACAAAACTTTTGCCTCAAAATCTGTCGGTTGGTGAATGTGCTAAATTATTACTCGTCCGTTTTTAAATTATCGTTTTCCTTTTTTTTTTAACGTTTTAAAATAATTGTCTTTTTTAAAATTTATATTTTTTAGAAAAAACACTTTTACTATTTTACTTTTACTTTTTTCACCTACTTTAATTATGACCACATACTCAATGAACATTAAAAAAAATCACACATTTCATCAATATTTATAATACAGTCAAATATTTTTTTTAAACGATGTGCTAAATCAAAGATAATGATAATTTGAAAATGGAGAAGGAGCGGTATTTTTTTTGTCAGACTGACAACGATAACGGAGTGTACAGAAAGAAAGGGGCTGGCTAGCTCTCCTGCCCTGCCCTCTAGGCTCTAACAAGAACCGAACTTGTAAGCCTTGCAACTGATATACTATAGATCAGTACTGAACCTTAAACACCTAGAGATGGAAATGATGATGATCATTTCAATTCGTACTACAGTTGCATGCACAGTACTGAATGGGTATGGTGACAAATAAAGCCAATACTACTATTGCATGCTGCAACTATGGAAGATTAAATAAAATGAAAGCATGATATTTAAAAGTACACTAGTTTACTTAATTAAGTATATATGCCTAATAATGATTAAAAAAAAAAAAAAAGAGGCAAAAGGTAGTACAATATGAAAAGGGGGTTGTTGTTTCAATTAGGAGGTTTGTGCGTGTGTGTGTGGAGAATAATTCAGGTGCATGCGGGAAAAATGGGTCAAATTTATGAGTAGAAACTAAGCATGACAAAATCTAAAGTTAGTTTTGCTCCCTCTTGAAATCATTCCCCTCACCTTCTTCACCTTCCTATTCTCATCCCGAGGCAAACCCCTACCCCTTTAATTATCTACATTCTCCTTATTCCTCTTCTCCCTCGTACCTCCTCCCACCTCCCTCTCCCTCAGCTCTCCCTATCGG
The DNA here is from genome assembly GCA_013146195.2 of Codonopsis lanceolata. NCBI lineage: Eukaryota > Viridiplantae > Streptophyta > Magnoliopsida > Asterales > Campanulaceae > Codonopsis > Codonopsis lanceolata. The sequence goes on from JABEVN020000052.1 coordinate 49,127, forward strand.
AGTTAATTTGAATATCCTTCAATTCTCTCTGTTATATATATATATATATGCTTCCTTAATTGTTGGTGTCCATGATCATCCTTTTTTCTCCTTTCTTACTGATCATGCCTATCTCCGAGCTAGGCCGAGCAGGCAATCACCTCAATGCACCCTACAAACAATAGGGAGCCTTGCATAATTCTTCATAACTAATTATAACTCATGACTTAAGCTTTGGAGGGTCTTAGCATGGTCAGTCCATGCATCCCTCAACGGCAAACTTATTCTTGTTCTTGCAGTTATCATGACTCAATTATACTTCCTTATCACCAATATTTTTTTTCTACTTCTTGTCCATTGACTATTAACAAATAGCTATATTTCTTCCTATGGGCACACTATATATCAGTTATTGTGCTCTAGCTTACTTCACAGTCTCCATTCTTCATACTTTCTTTTCTCTGCCCAAACCCTTTCAAACTATGCTTACTACTGTACTATTACTAAACATACCATATATTCAATGTTAGTTTTTCTACTAAGAATAGATGCGAGTATGTGTGTGTGTATATATATATATATATATATATATGTACATGTACTCAATTTCCTTCTGAATGTTCTCTCTCTCTCTCTCTCTCTCTCTCTATATATATATATATATCATTTTTAATTAGAAAGTAGTCTGTCTCTTGAAATTATGTTAAGACCCCTTGAAAATTTTCATTGCATCAAGTACTTGAGCTGATCAGTTGTTGGAAATGGGGTATACTGTTAATTTTCTTCTTTTTATCAAGATCTTTTTTTGGTCCGTCAAAGTCAAAGAAAGTTCAGTTGCACCAGAAAGGCCTTTATTTTTTATCTTATTTTTTGCTTTTTATGATCCACAAATTAAAGTCATGATTGAAATGGAGATCCCCACTTCGACATTACAACCCCCTCACCACCAACATAAACCTTCCCCCTCCACCACCACTTCTTACTACTCCACCAAGCTCCGATGTGCGGCCCCACCGCGGAAAATATATACCCTTAGATGATCATAACACTGTACCCTTTGTGGTGTAATATTGGAACCTGCATCATCTCATGATTATATAGTGACACCAACCAGCCTACGTACAAACTTGTTTGCTTGTCTGTCAACTATATATGTACAATATTTTCATTATTATTTGATATGGATGTATGTTTGGGAAGTGAATTAGAAAGAAAGAACGCGATGTTGGTGAGGTTCAATCCGAAGACGGATTTACGCGTTGGCTTAAGTCGTAAAAGACGATCTCAGATTGAGCCGCGCCAATATCACTTTCACCATCCATTTTCTGTTGCTCCCTTCATTCATCATTAATTTCATGTTATTTCAGATGAGTTATTCTTTACCGTATGTACCGTACAACTTAAAAAATATGTATTTCAGAATGAATAGATTAATAGGATGCTTTGAGAGAGTGCATGCGGGCGCACACACGATACAGCTATGTAGCTATATTAGGAGTATTATATATATCGGAACTCCCTGCCATTTGAGGCAGTTACATACCCTTTCTAGTTGCTATGGAGTATGAACATTGCAGTTCTCCGTGCGCGAGGGGTTTGACTGTAGCTTTCCGCCTTTCCTTTCCGATCCCATATTTTGTTTAGTTTTTTGCAACATGTTCATGGCTTGGAACACACTAATTTTGTTTCATATAAGCTGCATATATACGTAATTTTTTATGGGCAATCGATCTGTTGCATACAGGTGTTGCATTCTTGTGTCGCATAAATGCATAATGTAGAATAATTGTATCTGATAAGAATATGATTATTAAAGGGAAAGTCGGAAGAACCAAAAATTATATAGTACTAAGCTTCAAATGTGCGTACACACACATATGTATATGTTGCAGCATGCAAAAAAACGAAAGTTGAGCTGTCGATTTATTTTCAATCTTTAGTATCCTTATGCATGGATGATAATCTTGAGACAACTATTCCTTCCATATATGCTTTACTACTTCTACCACTGCCGGTTTGAGTCATATAGTTTTTTGTGACATAAACCATGAAAGAAACCGGAGAGACACTTCATACCGATGCAATGCTCCACCGATATATATATGCTTAAAAGCGTTGGGAGAAATAGAGGATATTGTGCCCGGCCCAAACCCGATCACGAGCAAAGCACGAGAGATCATCACGTGACAGTCACAAACTTGCTAATAAGGGACCCACAGGCCTAGCGGGCAGAGCTAGCAATGTACCCGAGTAGAGAATCGTTTATATCTCGTCTAAGCCTGGTCGAGCACCGGCCTTGCCTGCCCGACTAAGGGGTCATGCCCGAGAATCACACCATCCTCAGACTTGCATCACCTAGCCGGGCAGAGCCGTGCTCGCCCGAGAAAGTATCGAGCAAAGGAATTTCAAAGACTTGCTCTCCAAGACTGGTCAAAGGTTTCCTTATCCGAATAGAATACTTACCTTATCTGCTCCAACATTCTCGCGGCCAGCCGCTTCTCACGCCTATAATTTAGAGTTTTCTCCTAAATCTACTAGGTAATTATGGAAGTGAATCCTAGACGGATTCAATGGCATTGGGGGCCTATAAATACCCCTCAGTAAATCCTAAACAAGGTACGCACAATTTCTTGAGCCTCAAACCTCTGTCAAATTCTCTTTTAACTCACACGACACTTACTCTCACACCAGAGTGGTTTCGCGAGGCCAAACATTGCACTCCAACTAAGGTGTTTTCATGATCTTATACAAGTTCAAGGAAGCTGTTCAATTCATACAATCAAGCTCAGATATCCTACGCATTAAACGGACGGCTCAAGCTAGATTTTTGAACTTGAGCAAGAAATCAAAGTCTCTTGTGGCAACTTTGGCATCGGAGTCGAGGCCTCTAGTTTCTTCTGTAGTTGCGCAGAGGTCTAATTAACCCGAGTTTGCTTCTCTGCATGCTTAGCTTCAATAAGGCTGTAGACATTGACAACCAGCAGGATAGGAGGAATCCAAGGCTCTAGCTCATCATCGGCATCATCCTGTGCATGAGCCTCCAACTCGACCTGAGTATAAGGAACCAGATGATGAAATTTCTTGGCTTCCGGGCTGTAGGGGTCGAGCAGGGCCCAATCCGCCATTGTTTGCATTTCCACTCCACCATGCCCAGCGAGTATACGCAAGATATGGTGGGTGTCTACCGCATAATATGGGGAAATCTCTTTGCACACGCAGGAAGCATATTGGGGAGAAGCAAAAAATCCTCTGCCACCTTCTCCTTAGCTGCAATCAACTGCTCGAAAAACGAGGCCATGGCCGCAGCATCCTTGGCCACCTGGGCCTTCAAGGAATCTCGTTCCTTCTGTAGCCATACCCGCTGTGTGGTAAGGGTGGCCTGAGATTTTTTCTGTTGTTCCACCAACGCGCTCTTCTCTTCGGTCAGAGCCAGATTGTCGGCCTTAAACTTCTTGATCGAAGCCTCGATCACCTCCGGCGACCTCCCCAAAGTAGAGAGTTGCCCGGACTTGTGTTTCAGCAAGCCAACTAGCTTGCTCTTCTTAGACTCAACCTTCTTACGAGCTTCCCTCTCTTCAGAATATCGGTCATGGAGGTTCTTATAGGAAGAGGTAATCTGGAAAACAGAAAAATAAACACTAACAAGACATATTGAACAACTATGGAGCAACCATACCTCGCTCAAGCAAAGACTGACTTGTCCAAGCATGACATGGCTGACAGTGTCTCTATCGTGTATGACGCCATAATGCAAAACCCGTTTCACGATGCCCTTGCCCACTAGTCCGGCTGGGCTCCCACGAGTAACCAGATTAAGGCCCCCGAGGGTGGGGACGTCAACAGAGAGCTCGCTCACAATGGCCTTCACCACAACAACGGTGGTGGGCATCTCAAAGTCAGGTCGCCGCCATGACTCGATGTTATCTGCAGTAGGTGGCGGAGTGGTGAAGGCACATTCGATGCCCGCATCACGGGATCTAGTAGATAGGTCAGCAGGTGGAGGCGACTTACTTTTTCTCTTGCCTGCTGTCTTGGCATCCTTGGCAACAACAATAGTAGTAGAGTCAACGGCATCTCTCCAAGTAGGAGGTGGGAGGTCAGCAGACAGCGGGCTTCTTCGTCGCAGTAGAAGGTTTATTGGCCTGAGGGCCAAAAGGAATGGTAGGGATCGCCTGGGTTGGTTTTCTCGCCAGCTCAGACACTCTCCTGCTTTCCTGCGCCTCCAGCCTCTGAAGTTGTCTAAGGGTCAACATGACTGCAAAAAAGGAAACATAATCAACTTATCAACTACAAGGCAGAAAGAAGAACGAGCAAAGTAAAAAATCAACCAGGGGTGCCCGAATATGCAGGCGTGCAGTCACGCCCAAGTCTTCGGCATTCTAGGTAGTTGACACGGAAGTTCTGCCCGTGGCAATCTCATTAATATACATGAGCCACCTGGGCTCCATAGTGCACAGAGGTTTAACCCCGAACACCGCAGTTCGGAGCACCCCGGTCAGACACAAATTCTTTGGGTTGCAAACCAATTCCTTCCAATCGAGCAAGCTCACCTGGCTCACCTACTTCTCACTATCCATCATAACCCCAATGGCAGCCCGAATAGTGGCTAGAAGAGCATAGTCGCCTTTAGTAAAGCTATCGCGAAGAAGCTTGGGCACATTTATACCGGCCTCGCTCATGGGCAAGATCGGTCATCCTACCCGAGATTCGATCAAAATGGCTCTCTTATCCCAGGCCTCGACCTTCCTTAGGACATCATTCAAGATACACAAAAATCTAGAATTTGACCGGAGTCCAACCCGGCCAAAAACATTGGCGCTAAGGATAAATAGTCTCCTGAACAGCTTTAGGGTCACCTCAATACACAGCATGTGGCATGCCACGGTATAAGCCATCACTGCCTGGACAGTGTTCAGCATAAGGTCGCAAGGCATGTGATCAAATTCTTTGAGGAATCTAAGGAAGAAGAGATCTAAAGGCAGACGCAATCCTACCCAAAAGAAGTCAGCAAAAAAAATAACAACTTTCCATCCTGCTCACGAGGACACTCCTCCCCCATTAGCTCAACCTTCTCTACCCGATAATCTTGGGGATCACAACCAAGGAAGAGAACCAGGAAGTGAGCTTGTACAGAGTGTCCAAGGAGGCCCAGTGTGCAGCATACTGGGACTCATCAGCATCGGCAATCCAACTTGGCACAGGGGCCAAAGAGGTAACCTTATTTCTCGCCCGAGTAAGTTTTTTCCCTCGTCGGACCAACGGGATATCGGAGTTCGCCTCCCCCGAGTTGGAGGCCTCATCGGCAGCCGTCTTATGTTCAAGAGGAATCCTCAAGTTCAATTACGGGCAGGCGAACACGCCTGCTTGGGGTATCCCCGACCACAGACTCGACGTCGCTGCCCATCACTACATCAATCGGGGGTATCCGCTCGCTACTTAAATAATTGTTCCTCCCATCGTAGTTGTATGCTTCTTTCTTGTTGCTTGTGGACTCATCGCGCAGCCTCATTGGTGAAGACGTGTCTACAAAAAGATCAAGAAAAGAAGGGTCACATTCTGCCCGAAGCATCGAATAGTTCACAAAGGAAAAAACCCTAAGTCTAGGTACACCAAGGGGCCTTGCCCACTTGGAGAGCAAGACACTTTAGGTCATTTTTCTCGATCTCTACCTAAGGTCCGACTCTGATCTATGAACCCTATCTAGAAATGCATGAAGATGAAGAGAAGGTCCGGAAATACGTGAAGAGGAACAACACACCCAGAAAATGAAGAACAACAACGACAAAGCTTTAAGAATTTCTCTCTCTAAGAAACTCAAATCCGGTTAAAGAGTGGAGAGGCTGAAGAAAGGGTTTCTTATAGGCGGGGCCTTGGAAGTTTTGGGGGAAAAGAGGCACTGAAACGACGCTTGCAAGGACAACTAACATCACGAGGGCACGCTCGTATATATTAAATGCGACGCTTCGGGACTCACGCCACCATTAGCTCAATGGCGGTTCACGCGCCACTGTGCCTACTCGCCATGCTACCCTCCAACTGCATAGTTTTTCATATATAGTTGGCAACAGATCACTAATGTTCCAGAACGTTCCATCATCTTGCTCTTTAGCCAAGTCACAATCAACTTAGAAATTCACAAGTGTTGAAGCCCGATGCAAAAGCAACAACACCGAGCATAAGTACTCCCCACTCCAAGCATAAATACTTGTTAGACAAGGAGCTAGGGGCCAGTGTTGTGCCCGGCCCAAACCCAGTCACGAGCAAAACACGAGAGATCATCATGTGCTAGTCACGAGCTTGCCAATAAGGGACCCACGGGCCTAGCGGACAGAGCTAGCAAAGTACTCGAGCAGAGAATCGTTTATATCTTGTCTAAGCCTGGTCGAGCACCGTCGCACCGGTCTTGCCTGCCCGACCAGGGGGCCATACCCAGGAATCACACCATCCTCAGATTTGCATCACTTAGCCGGGAAAAGCCATGCTCGTCTGGGCAAGTATTGAGCAAAGGAATCTCAAAGACTTGCTCTCCAAGACTGGTCAAAGGTTTCCTTATCCGAGCAGAACACTTACCTTATCAGCTTCGGCATTCTCACGCCTATAATTTAGGAGTTTTCTCATAAATCTACTAGGTAACTATGGAAGTGAATCCTAGATGGATTCAATGACATTGGAGGCCTATAAATACCCCTCCATAAACCCTAAACGAGATACGCACACTTTCTTGAGCCTCAAACATCTGTCAAATTCTCTTTTGACTCATACGATACTTATTCACATGCGAAAGTGGTTTTGTGAGGCCAAGCCTTGCATTCCAACTAGGTGTTTTCGTGATCTTATACAGGTTCAAGGAAGTTGTTCAATTGATACAATCAGGTTCTGGTTCTACAGTTTAAATATGGAAAACATAAATGTTTTTATGTGAATAAATATATGTTTATTTCAAATGGATCTGAAAACGGAAATTTTTTTATCTTAATAAATATATATATGTTTCAAACGGATCCGAATGGTTTACTTAATCTTTTAGCTGAGTTGATCACTTTCAATTCTAATAGTATGGATTTGTGTGGTTCTTGTAGTGAAATGATTTAATCTCTTAGTTAATATGTTCAGAAATTTTGGAATATGTGTGTAGAAACAGGTGCAATGAATTGTGTCTTTCTCATTGATATTTCCAGCATATATATAATGTGATTACAACTACGATTACTCTCTAATTATAAGCAATTGCTAAAGACTAGTGTTGATTCTCATTATATTTAGATTTATATCTGCTCATACATTACAATAGTTTTATATATTAGTGGCTAATTGAGATGCGTATCAATTAGCGTGGCAACTGTGTATAGAACTTTGCCTTAGAATAGTTTGCTTTATAGGACTTCACAGGTTCAGCGGAAGACCTCAGTTGTGCTTCACCGGAAGACATGCTACAAAGAACAGTCAAGATTGTCTGCATATGGTCAAGCATGACGTGTCCAGTCAAACTAAAATCTTAGTGGATCAATTAAATTTATCCCCAACAGTTTGAATTTAAATTGAGACATTCCCTGACTTCTCAGACACGCCGAAAGCAGCTTTCCGAAAAGCAGGAAGACTTTCGCAGATCGAATAAGAAAAGAGCGTGTGAACGATTGTCACCTACTGCATCGTACCAACTCTTGCGGATCCGACATCCGAATTGCCCTACTACCGCCTCGCAAATATCTCGCACCCATTCCTCGCTCGATATCAGTGAAGACGAAATCTTCAAGACAGCTCCATGCATTTAATGCATTCAACCTAATAGAGTTGTTACACCTTCGTCTTCTTCAACGGATCTCCAGAATGCTCCAGCTATAAATGCCGCCATTAAAGACTGAAGATATATACCTGATAAAATGCTCTAAAAATCTACAACAACTAAAAGTCTTTATACTCAGTGCATTCAAGAGATCTTAAACAGATCAAGAAGTCCTCGTCAACAACAAGAAGATCTCGCATCAACTCCTATCTATTTACTTCTTGTCGTCGTTTTCATTCAAAGCTATTCTCGCATCTAATTAAATATCTTGTTTAACCGTATATTTAATTCCGAAACCCCCAAACACGAGTCAATATTTTGTACACGATCCATTGGGTATATTCTTTGTAATAGAACTAGTGGAAAATATAGTGCACTTTTAAATCCAAGGTTGATCGCCTTGGTGGTGACGTAGCACTCTTATAGTGTGAACCATCCCAAAATACTTGTGTTCTTCCTTTTACCGCTTGTTTACTTTTGAACTGCTTATTATTTCCTTTATCTATATCCTTAATGCAGCTTGAGTAATCAAGTCTACCGATAGTCCTTAATCGGCAGACTTGAACCTGTTTTTTTACAAGACTTCCGCTACTTTAATCTTCCCAATAGATTGTAAGTGTTTGTCAAAAGAAATTACTTAAAAAGTTTTTAAGTGTATAATAAGCTATTCAACCCCCCCCCCTCTAGCTTATTATTGTGCCCTTTGGGACTCATAATTAACCTAACAAATAAGGTAAGCATGATAACTACCAAAAATACATAGAAACATGTGTTACATGTGATACACGCTAATACCCCCCTCAAGTTGGAGCATGGAGATTTGAAATGCCCAACTTGCTAAGAAGTAAGGAAAAATGATGTTTACCAAGTGCTTTGGTAAGTAGACCAGCTGACTAGACAGTCGTATGAACATATTGAGGTTGGATGGTACCACGTAGAATCTCATCCGCAATAAAATGACAGTCGACCCATGAAAAGCCAGGTTATAAGTGATGTGAAGTGCAGATTGGCTGTCGCAAAAAAGACACATAAGAGTAGGATGAGAAACTCCCAAATCTTGTAGAAGATTTCAAAGCCACTTTAACTCACAAGTAGTTGCTTCCATTGAACGATACTCAGCTTCGGTAGAAGAATGAGAAACAATTGGTTGTTTCTTTGTTTTCCATGAAATGAGAGAATCCCTGAGAAAAAGAATATACGCAATGAGTGACCATCGAGTTAAAGGACAACTAGCCCAATCATCATCACAATAGGTATGCAAGCGAAGATCACAAGAAGTTGTTAAGAGAATAACTTGGCCAGGGTTGGACTTTAAGTAACGAACAACTTGCAAGGCTACGGTCCAATGAGCTTCTTTCAATTGGTGCACGAACTGAGCGAGTATATGAATACGGTAAGTGAGCTCCATGCAAGTAGTCGTTAGGTAAATAAGTCGACCAAGTCAACGGTAACGAGCGGGGTAGGCTAAGGGAACAATATCACAAGATGGTGAGATTTCTCAATAGGAGTGTTGACGGGTTTCGCTGCAAGTAAGCATGTTTCGGAAAGACCATATAAAGCATACTTGCGCTAACACAAGGAGATGCTTGTAGAGTTACAAGCTACCTCGATCCCCAGGAAATATTTTAATTTTAATTTTCCAAGGTCATTCATATGAAAACATGTGCTTAAATAACTTTTGAAATCTTTCATCGCAGAACTGTCATTTCCTGCAATTACGAGATCATCTACAAAAACCAAAATAGTCAATCGAGTATCACCCTTAACCAACGTGAATAAAGACTAGTTAGAGGTGGATCGGCAAAAACCATAAGCTCGTAAGGAAGAAGCTAGTTTAGCGAACCAACATCATGGTGCTTGACGCAATCCATACAGAGACTTGCATAGGTGACAAACTTGTCCAACAACAGGAGTTTTAAAACCAGGAGGAAATTTCATATAAACTTCCTCAGCTAGATCACCATGCAGGACAATGTTATGAACATCCATTTGATGTAATTCCCAATTACGAGCAGCTGCTACAGCAAGAAATGTACGAACAGTAACCATTTTTGTTGTAGGAGCGAATGTTTCGGTGTAATCTATCCCTTCGACTTGATGATTGCCAATGATTACAAGTCGTGCTTTATATCGATCAACTGAGTCATCGACATGATATTTAATTTTATAGACTCACATACTACCGATTGCCTTTTTTCAATGATTCAACAGTCCAGGTTCCATTAGCCCTAATGCCTGAATTTCAGTCTACATTCCCTGCCGCCATTGGGTATGTTTCATAGCTTTCGTAAAAGTGGCAGGGTCAATGCCCGCAGTTATAACTGCAAGAAAATCGCGATGCGAGGCAGAAAATCTGTTATAATTCACAAAATGTGTTATGGGATAGAGCATACTAGAGGATTGAGAAGGAGACACGGAGGACTGCGAGGGACTGACTTGAACGGTGTAATTCATGACATGATCCTTCAAGCAAGTTGAGGTAAATTTTTCCCTTCTTCCACGACCAAGCACCCTTTCGGTATGAGTTGGAGCATCCGAATTTGGGGTAACTGGTTTAGATAAATTACTGGAAGCATGGTTGGATGTAGTAATATCAACAGGTAGGTTGGGTTTTCTCCTCACAGTAGTAATCTGTAAGATTACTTAGTCTTGTAATTCTTAAGGTTTGGCTTTATAAAAAGGGGACTCGTACACCAACAACAGATAGGTTGGGTTTTCTCCTCACAGTAGTTTTCCCTTATTCTTTATAACAGGTTTCTCCCTCTCTTCTTCCTGTTGTGTATCTGTAATTCTATCATATCGGACAGTGTCAAACCCAGTATCATCGAGTCCCATCAAGAACTGATGCAGGTACATCGACATTTGATCATAATCAATCAAATCATCCCATAACTTCTTTAATTTTCCATAGCTACTCATCACTAAGTCACAATTTTGTTTTGCAATTGGCTAGTTCCACCTTTAATTGATGAATGTGTGGCCCGTTCCCAACAGAGAATCGATGGCGTATGTCGTCCCATAGCTCCTGATGTGCCCAGCCCAAGCCGGGTCACGAGCAAGGCACGAGCTAGCATCACGTGCCAATCACGAGCACAATGCATATGGGGCCCATAGGCCCAGCGAGCAGCGTAACTATCATCCAAGCCTGGCCGGGCAAAGGCCCTGCTTGTCCGACCTGGGGCCATGCCCGGACATCACACATATTTAGCAAAGAAACCATATTCATCTCGTCCAAGCCTGGTCGAGCATTGGCCTTGCCCGCCCGACCAGGCGCCGTCCCTTGGACCTACAACAAGTTCAAGAGCAATGCAAGTGGAATAGCCGGGCAGAGCCCTGCTCGCCCGGGCACACATCAAATGGGAAGCACCGAAGGCTCGCTCTCCAAGACAAGTCAAAGGTTTCCATGTTTAGGCAGAACACTTGCCTTATCTGCTCCTACATCTACGCGGCCAGCCGCCTATCACGCCTAAAATCAAGGGATTCTCTCCTTGATTGATTTGGTAACTATGGAAACTAAATCCTAGACGGATTCAACCACCTTGGGGCCTATAAATACCTCTCCATAACCCTTAACAGGGTACACACACTTTCTTGAGCCAATTTGCTTTCAAGCTTACACACGAGACTTACTCTCCCACCGGAGGGGTTTCGCGAGGCCCTGCCTTGCACTTCCACTCATGTTTTCTTGTGTTTTTAACAGGCTCAAAGAAGGTGATCCAAAGCCCAGATATCCTACCCAACTCAAGGACGGCCCAAGCTGTGATTTTGCCACATCAGCTCCTTTGCATTGTCTCTGCAAGAGATGGTGGATCGCAGAGTTGGCTCGAAGGTGTTGAAAATCCATGACACCACCATTGAGTTCACTGTCCACCAATCGTCCAATAGTTCTGAGTCATTTGCGGGTTAGATTCACGCCTCCCACTCTATATCTCTTTCTCTCTCTCTTTTTAGAATTTTTTTTTTTCGAGTTCAATTGCCTTGCTCTGGTACCATGTAGAAATAGGTGCAATGAACCATGTCTTTCGCATTGATATTTTCAGTATATATATACTGTGATTACAACTACAATTACTCCCTAATTACAAGCAATTGCTAAAGACGAGCTTAACAAATAAGGTAAGCAGAATAACTACCAAAAATACATAGAAACATGTGTTACATGTGATACACGTTAATAATGTCTATTGAAAGTGGATAACTTATTCGCATGCAGATTGCCATACATTACAGCCATTTTATGTATTTCATTACTACGATAGCTTCATCCAAACCGTGAACTTGAAGAACGCTTGCCAAAACACAAACTATAGAATACCGCAGAGGTTCCCCATCCGTTTCAAAAGGCTTATCTTTGATTTCTTGTTGCTATGTTTACAAATAACAGATCTGGTCGTTATGTATGTGATGTGATGTGATCTAACTTGGCTAGTACCGTCTAAAATCGAGTATTCAAGACTCACTAGAAGCAAATTAGTACATGTGGATTTGTAATTCAAGGAAAAAAGAGTAGGATAGCCTAGAACTGAAGTCTGAAGATAGACCCAAGCTAATTTGCAACCACTGCCAACCAGATTAAGCTTTTTATTTCTTGTGCTCTGTTTTTTATTTCCATTTTCCTGTTTTAGTTTGATGTTTTTTTTGGGGAAGAAAGAACTTCATTTCTTTTGGAGAAGAGTTACAACTAGGGGCGGATCCACATGGGTTTCAGGGGTGTCCACGGACACCGCCCAATAAAAAAAAATTATGAGTAATTTTGTGATATTTGACAATTGGACCCCTCCAAAAAAATTTATTGGACCCCTCCCAAATTCTTTGTAAAAAATATTGTCAAGACGTATTTACGAAATCGAATGTCCGATCAATTTTTAAATGATTCTCTTGTATATTATATCGAAAAAGATATGTTAATGAATGTTGGTGATGATGTAATTACACGTTTTCAACGTATGAAAACGCGTAAAGGACAACTTGTAATTTCTAATTTTTTTATGTAAGGGCAAGTCCAATGGTAGGGGTCAAAACTAAATTTTGATACCTATGTAAGAGTATTAGACTCTCCAATGGTTAAAGTAAAAGATATCAAAATTAAGTGTGGTACTAAGGAAGGTATCAAATTTGATACCCCTCTTAGTACCGCACCTAATTTTAATACTCTTCATTTTGATACCTATGGTTAGAGATAATCATTTGATACCAATGAATAATAACCAATAGGTATCAAATTTTGGTTTTGATACCTATAGGTAAGTACCACCATTGGACTTGCCATAATACTCTCTCCGTTCCAAAATATATGACGTCTTGGGATAATTTTTTTGTTCCAAAAAGATGACATTTTATAATTTTTAAGGAACTTTTTCCATTTTTTTCTCAAATTCTCCAATATTTATTGACTTCGTAACCAGTGTTTGGCTCTTTGGACAAAAATATCAAGACACCTAATTAATGTCTGAATAGAGGCAGTTTAGTATTTACAATATATTTCCTTGGTCTATGTGAAAAGCCCTAAAGCGTTATATATTTTGGGACGGAGGGAGTAGTTAAAATTTTGGACACCGGTCAACAATATTCCTGGATCCGCCACTGGTTACAACTATAGATTTTTGAACACTGCACAGGGTGGGAACGTTTGGATGGTACAGATTCGTTTTTAGACTTGGAAGTGAAGCCTGTGACAAGTTTATTCCCAACAAAACTTTTAATTTTCCTTATATGTAATTACTACCCAAAGAGTCCCTATTTGAAGTTAGTCATAATTACAAAAGTATTTAAGCAAAAACAGTATGCTTACAACACAAATGAAAGGTAAAAATGAAATATTATATAAATAATATTTTAAAGATGATTTAAACTAAGAGAGATGATATTTCCACTATATTTTTTATTTAACCACTACATAGTTAATTATTCCTTTTAATTAATGTATGTTTGGATGAAATTACCCTTTAATTAAGTTACTTGTCATTTGAAGTTGAGCAATATATTTCTTATTTTCATATTACTTTTTAATTCTTCACACATCAACGAACAAATAGTGTTTTTTTTCCTTCCTATTTTTAGTTTCTCATAATAGATAAAAATTTTCGATCGTGTTTATGACACGATTTATGTTTAATTATAAAAAAATATTTCATAAAAGTATTTATCTACCGATAATTTAGATAATATGAGATACTTCATTATTATTATAAAAGAGTGATTTAATTTAAATCATATTTATTAGATAAATAAATCCAATAATAACAGTGTGGTAGGTATTGTATAGATTATCAGATTTAATCAATTAAGAATAAATATTTAAAATCAATTGTTATTGGTAGACAAAAGATATTAAGACTTTAGACACGATATCAAAATATTTTGATTATTTGATTGATTTTTTACAATTATATTCTTTTAGTTAAATCTAATTGTAATTTTTTTTATTTCAATAAGCAACGATCATGAATTATTTCAATATACAACCAATAAGTGGTGCCAACATTTTGAGGACTTGATGGAGATCATTAGAATTGCGTTGGTTGAAGTTTTACCTCTTTTGACAATGATTATCGAGTTCCCTAAGAAAGGAGGACGGTGATCCAGAGTTTTTTTAAAAGAAGGAAAAACACCTCCCAAACCAAACACTGTCAATAGATAGATATTTAGCACAAAACTTATAAGATGGTCATTATGAGACTCATGAGAATCGAAAAGAGAAGAGTTACAGTTCAGATTCTAGAATAGAAGCAAGGAACTTAGAAAGTGACGTCTTTAATTTGGTGTGTCTGGCTCAAGTTTGGCTCGTTTGTTCACAATTCAGACTCAAGCCGAGCTAAAGCTAAGTGAGCTAGATTTGAGCCTTGAGTAGGTTGACTCCATTTAGATTAGAGGGGAGTGAGTTCAACTCCCATTAGCCATTAGCCAACCCTTGCCCTAGGATACATCATACATGTGAGGGTGATAGTTTAGTGGTAGGCATCAAAAGAAACTGGGGAAAAACCAGAAAGACGTCACTAAGAATATATGCGGAGACCTAACTCTTTGTACCAAGAAAGTGAAAGAAAGAATCTATGACTATAACTTCACCATAACTATTCAAGAACTGATTCACCAGAGAAAGCTAAAGCTGGTCTAGATTCTGGCTTGAATTGCACACATATTAGAATCATTTCTGCTCTGCCCCATATATCCATGCTGATTTCTCGACAAGAAATTTTGGGTTTTCTTAAAACTTGAAATTGGAGAAACTAAGAAAATTGAAGCAGTTGAAATGAATGACTCTGCACATTAGCAATCTTACTGCCTTAACGTCGCTAAAGGCAAACTCAAGAAACATTGCATGTCAATAGTTAGCTCTCGAGCCCACGATAGAGATCTGTGTACCAGGAAATTGATGTACCTTTCCTCTTATACTTACTTCCTTCAAAGTTTTGTCAAATATCAAAAACCACCAAAAATTACACCACAAAACTCAATTCTCTATGGCTAATCGAAACTTGGGAAACTTAACATAGAAATTCTTAACTTTTAACTAACCCTTATTTACAGTGATGCTTACCTGAATTCAGCGGGGAATCTCTGATGCTCTTGGATTGGTTATAGACATGATGTTGTGTCCCATCTGGTTGCTTCTTCTTGCGCCTCCCTTGTTGTGACAAACGAGCGTGATAAGACAAAATGGCCAAGTCATTGAGATCTTGCAGTGGGGTGAGGACCTTCACAATTTCATCCATGGAAGGACGGGATTTCGAGTCCCTGCTTAGGCAGTTGTGAGCTAGCTGGGACACTTTCTGAACTGCCTTGAGGGAGTAATTCAATTCCAACCGAGGGTCAACAAGCTGATACACCTTGCGCTTGTCAGCTAAGTATGGCCGGGCCCATGCAACGAGATTTTGTTCGCCACTTGGACGCTTCTTATCCATTGATCTCCTGCCCGTCAAGATTTCCAAAAGCACGACTCCAAAGCTATAAACATCACTCTTTGAAGTCAAGTGTCCTGGGAAATTACAGCCACATTTGAACTAGTTAGTTGTATTATGGCTTCGAGATAACAGGCTGGGCTCAATCTTGAAGTTGACTCAAGATGAGCAACCAAGCTCATTTCATTTACATCACGAGTCGAGGTGAACTTGAGCTGACCAAAGCATGTCGGCGAGCCATGTTGTAAAATAGTATTAGAACTAAAAATCACACACTTTTGGTATATTTTGCACTAATCAAGCTTATTCAAGTTGGCTGAGCTGACTCATTTATTTCATCAAGCTTAAATCATGTCCAAGCTTGAGTCATTACTTGATGAGCTCGTTCCAATTCCTCACATGCAATGAAAAATTATTTCTAATGAATATAACTCGATGTTACCAGTCATCACATATTCAGGAGCAGCATAGCCGTATGTCCCAACAACCCTGGTAGAGACATGAGTTTTGTCTCCTTGAGGCCCTGCTTTTGCTAGACCAAAGTCTGACAGCTTCGCATTATATTCCTATATACAAAAGTTTAGTAACATTAGATTTGGTCAAACAAAAACCTGGAAAAACAATTAATCAAGTTAGTAACGTTAGGTAGCCTGACAGTAAGTATAAACGTTTGGTTTGATCCCTATGAACATGAATATGAACGAGTCTATGAACATGAATATGAAAGAGTGCAACTTGTCTATGATCTTGCATTGGACAGGAGAAAATGAGAAAAAAGATTCCATCTAGCTGACCCCACCAAATTGTAATTGGACCAAAGACTGAGTTGAGTTCATTACTCACTGAATCAAGTAAGATATTTGAGGTTTTGAAATCTCTGTAAATAACTGGTTCAGAGCCTCCATGAAGAAAGGCTAAACCCTTAGCAGCACCAAGAGCAATTTTTATCCTGTTGGACCATGGAAGAGGTATCGTTCCTTCAAAAGTTTGCAGCATCAGTATTTTCAAGTCATAAAACAGTGATTCGATGAAACCATAATGCCGTACAAAGAACTCGAGCAAGATGATTGGAGAGAGAAAACATGCCAAAACTTACTTCTGAAAAGATGGTTTTCGAGGCTTCCACGTGTCATGAATTCGTATACAAGCAGCCTTTGATCATCTTCAATACAATATCCAATTAGCTTCACAAGATTTGGATGATGAAGTTGTCCAAGAAAATCCACCTCCGCCTGCAAAGATGCATTGTATTAATCATAATGTACCAACTCTCATCTTTGGCTGCTTCTTTTCTAACACTATCTTACTAACCACGAGCAAGTTATCTACTAACCACCCATTCTCTATGGCCTTGGAGACCATCTGGCTTTAAACTCTTGACTGCAACAGTGAGCCCAGTTCCGGGTTTAGCTGGCGCTGTTCCGTTTTCCTCTATCCATCCTTTGAAGACGTACCCAAATCCACCTTCCCCTAAGATACTGTCTGGCCTGAAATTCCCTGTTGCTGATTTTAGCTCCTGAAAAGTGAATTGAAGACGCTGGCGTTGTGTTTTCTTTTCTGCTTCGGGTAATTCTGGATTTGGATTTTCAGAAGAGTTTTGAACTTCGTTTGGGGCACACATTTCCCGGTTGCTGGCATTCAGGTAACGTGTCTCTGTAACTGTTTTAAGAGAATCTCTGTTTTAGTACTATCATTTATATAGAAATTACTACCACCATCGTCCCAAAGTGAGTGTTCCCCTCTAAAAAAAATATCACAAAATGATTGTTCATATTCTGATGAAGTTACCAAATTCACCTCTGTTAAATTTGATGTTTGATATGCTCTTGCAATGCTATAATGCCGACGTAAAAGATATTTATGTATATGTGCTACTAAAATTGCTTAAAACTCAACTTCCGAATGTCCTTGAAAAGCCAAAACTGATGTGGACACTCATTTTGGGATATAGGGACTACAATATAACTAAACTAGCTGAACAAAAAGGAAATTAGAAAACTTTTTGGACTGTTAAGACCAAAGAAAACATGTAGCGTTCCTGAAGATCAAGATTAAAAATATAAGAGAAAAGTGAATATGCATCAAATATCAACTTGAGCTAAAATCTTTGATTTGTGTGAGAACCCTGTTTCGAGATTGGGGTGTCTACAATTTGTGAAAAGGATACCGAAATTCTTTGTTCTTGTTTATTTAGAATCTAAAAGGAGGGATACTGACCCCCGAGTAATCAGGACAAAGGCTGAGTTTGAGTTGTACTCATAGAGAGAGGGAACAGCTGAATTACCCCAAAAACACAAACAGAGACACCTACAAGGATTTCATATTTAACTGTACTGAAGGTAGAGACGGCAGAGCAAACAAATATGGAAGTGCACAGTTCCTTAATGCACACAAGGCATTTGATAAAAAGACTAATAGAGAATCAAAAATCAGTTTAGTTCACAAAAAATAGGAATCAAATCAACCCATTTCAGATACACAACAAAGCACTCATGTCATCACATAAATCAATCATTTGAACACATATTTGTATTAGATACGCATACACACAAAAGAAGATTAAAGATCACTACTTTATAAATAAATATTAATGAGGAAGAAGAGACCTGAATCATAAACAAGACTGGTTCTAGGGATGGTGTTAGGAGAGTCCTTGGAATCAGGGGACTTGCAGGCGCCTTTGACACTGCGCCTGAGAACAGACCAACACCCACACTTGTTCTCCATGGCCACTGCTGTCATTATAGTTGCTTCATCATCTTTAGGAGAGAGAGAAATATATTGCTACAATAGAGAACAACAAGGGTAGATTCATCTATTATCTTGGCTTTGTGTGTATGAGAGAGAGAGAGAGAGAGTGGGGAAGTATTTGTTGGTGTTGCTGCTGCTGTAGGAGATTGCAAGCACCATCATCACCATCATCACAGTGTGTACAAAAAGAACTTTTCTCCCACCACTTTTTTTGTGTGGGGAATGCCATCTCTCTCTCCGAGTACAGTTGAGGAGGGAATTACTAAAAGGGGCGGTAAGTAACTTAGATGATTCTCAAGTAGTATCTGTTAAAATCTTTCAAATTTAGAAGTTTTATTATTGTTACTAGATCTTTTATCTTTATTGGTATTGCAAATTGGGTAATATTTATTTCATACCCATAAACCTATCCAAACAAAAATTGCATACAATAGCTTGACATAAATTTTAATAATCTTTCATACCCCTTTATTTTTATCTCCAATAATTTTAAATTTTGAAAAAATTCATTTAGTATCCAAATATTTCAAACAAAGTTTTTATTTATAGATAAAAATATGTATTTTAAAAAAAATTGAAATTGTAAAATGACCAAAATCAAAGAAAAGAAAAAAAAAAATGACATGACCCACTTGAGTGAGAGAGAGTCGGCTGGCAAGAGTCTTCCCCTTTTGCCCAAAATTTCGGGTCTCCTCCCTGAGCCTCAACCAACAAAATCTAAACTAGATCCTTGTAGATGTTTGGGAGATCTTTCGTTATTTGTAGAGCTGTCAAAATGGGTTGGTGGATTGGGTTAACCCACGGATCAAGAAAATCCACCATATAATTGTATGGAGCGGATTGACCCATCTAGATGACGGGTCAATGAAACACCAACTCAATCCAACCCAACATGGATTGTGGGTCAGATGGGTCAATCCACTAATTTTTCTTACCTAAAAACTACTTTTATTTTCAATTTTCCATTGTTTTTCCACTTCCATGTACTATACAACCACTCAAAATCAAGTAACCAACTCAACTTTTGTCGACTAACATAAAATAAACAAACTAAAACAATTTAATCTTCATTTCAGATTTCTACCAAACATTTTATGGGCATTTCTCTTACATGACTAAAAAAAACCTTGGATGTCAAGACATGATTTCATATAGGATGACATAGATCAGTATAATCCAAATTGACTACTACATAATAATTTAATAAACCTTAGATTTGTTATATATAAAAAAGTAAAACAAAAAATAATAATAATAAAAGAAAATGAGAGATTACATGAAAATTATTCTGCAAAAATGAAAGCATACTAGACAGGTATTCTCTAAAAAAAAAATCTCTAAAAGGGTCAGCCCGTTAAAACTCGCCCCAACCTACTTCAACCCGTGACCCATACGGGTTCAACCCATATGACCCGTATTTTTATGTGTTGTCAATTTTACAACTCAACCCACTATTTTAAGCAACGGTTTGGGTTGATTCAAAGGGTCCCAACCCATTTTGACGGCTCTAGTTATTCGATTAAATGCCCGGTAAATTTTTAGTAGATCTTTCGTTAAACCATCTCTTAGGCATTCCAAATTTTGGGTTTAGAAGCTAATATAGGATAAGCCCTAATTTCGAACAAATTGATCAAATAGTTCATTATTTTATTTTGATATATTTCATTTAAAGGGAGTTAGTTTTTAAAATTAAGACATAAAAATGTTATTTTATTACTAATAAATTATTAAAAATATTATTTTTTAAAAAAATTTAACTTTAAACAATGACTTTTTACCGAAAAATGATGAAGTATTTTGTTATGTCTATTGTGAACGATCCAAGAAATGGGAAGGTAAAAGGTTGCCCTTATTGTTAGTCCAACATCGGTTGCAATAATTACTCAATTATATTTATGAAATATTTTTACTCAAGTAATGGAAAGAAAAATTGTGAGGAGGAATGATTTCTACCATCTTTTCTCAACTTTAATCTACTTTACGAAGGTAAAATTGAAAGCCCCTTTCCTCTGCTCTTTCTTTTTATTTATTTGGCAATCTATATTATAAAATATGGTACACCTGATCGAATTGTGTTAAATATAAGTGATGATGTTCAAATTAATTTGTAAGTATTGAGTTATAAATAAACCCTCAGTTATGAGTTATATTTGAATTACTCCTTTATATATATAAAATTTTCAGTTATGAGTTTTATTTGAATTACCCCGTTAATTATGAGTTTTGTTTATCCCGACCATTCATTAAACTAATCTCATACCGACAACATGTCTATGATACGGACACGTTTATTAATTTTTTCATAATAATGAAACGCAGAAAATCTTAAGTAGCAATAAAAAAACACAGATTTCAAATTTATTCTTTCGGTAATTTTACTTTCTCTTTCTTTTGCAAACCTAAAACAAGAAAATAGGCATTGATTTTATTGACATGTAGATTACACATTACTTGACATTTATAAACATAATTCAGAGGCATAATATAAAGAAAATGTAATAATAAAAATTTAGAATTGGGAAATAGAAGAACATTATTCACCACAAATAATTAAAAGGGCAAAAAGAAAAAAATGTTGGTATTTATTCATCATAATTGAGGGTTGTGAGATGGCTGTTGAAAATTGGCAATCTGTCCAAAAGAAATACTCAGCATATAATTGGGTTCTTTGTTGTACTGTCTAATATACCATCATATTCATGGCCTTCTTCTATTAGTATTTTGAGCACATCTTCAAAGTGATAATTACTTTACCAACTTAACATTATTATTACAAGTTACAACCGATTCAAATTTCAACTCTATTCTCTCTTTCTCCCTTTGTCCCATGCGAAATTTGAGGAGGTTTGGTCTAACCGCTAGTATTTTATTGGCAAAATGCATGTTTTAGTTATTGTAATTTTTCAAAAATTACAATCAGGTCCCTGAGACGTCAAAATTTTCGAGATGATCATTATATCAGACTTATCTTGCACGTTAACCCCTTTTTGGATGGACGTTAACTTAAGTTAAATATCAATTTTGCCCTCGTCTTTATCACTATCAGAAATCAAACTCATATCTCAAACAAAAATCAATGACAAACTCAGATCAAACTCAAATTTGAAACGAAAATCAAACCTAGATTTGAAGGTAGAAGGACGGAGATTCTCCAAAATTTGTATGAGCTGGATGCTCGCTGGGTTTGAGGTAAAAACGAGACTGGCGGCTTTGATGAAGCTGAGAGATGAAAGAGATGTTGTCATTGAAAGATGGTGGGACTGTGAGAGGAAGGATTTGGCGAGGTTGAGTCTGGTGTTGCAGTGGAGAAAAGGGCGACTGAGTTTGCTATGTCAAAATCTTGGAGATGAAGATCGCATACAAGGGAGACGGAGATGGAGCAGATCTGGGATGGAGGCGACGCCGATGGTTGGGGGTTATGGCTGTATAAGGCAGAGCTTAATGGATGACGATGGCGATGGAGATTCGATGGCGAAGAGAAATAAAAAGGATGCTTGCATCGTCGGCATTTGATGGGGCTAGAATTGAAGCGTCTCTAGTACAAGAGGGGAGACAACGCTAGGTGTGAAGCCAGAGGGAGACAACGCTAGGTGTGAAGCCAGAGGGAGATCTGGGAGATCGAATTTGAGAGAGAGATATCAATCTATTGTCTGGTTTTTCCCCCTTTTTTATTAATTAATTGAAGAGTCTTCGCTCCCAGCATCACACAAAAAAAAAAAACAAAGTCAGTGTAAAATAGGTGAGCTATAATTTTAACTTTAATTGGTGGGTTCAAAAGATTCAAATCTGGGTTTGATCTGAGTTTGTCATTGATTTTTGTTTGAGATCTGAGTTTGATTTCTGATAATGATAAAAATAATGGCAAAATAGGTATTTAACATAACTTAACGTCCAAACTTAACCTTTATCTAAAAAAAATGTTAACGTGCAAAATAAGATAAGTATGGTACAGTGATCATCCAAAAAAATTTAACATCTCAATAACCTAATTATAATTTTTTTTTAAATACAGTAACCCAAATATGTGTTTTAACTATTTTATTTATATTAAACAATTTCAGTCGGCGTTAAGTATTTAAATGAAACAACAGACAGGTCACAGGGCCTTGTTTAAGAAAGGTGCGTTGTAGGACTACTTCTAGTGTGGATTTGAAATATTTGTTGGCTCAAACTCAAAAAATTGACACGCCAAAACGTGAGGGATCAGTAGATCACCATTCACCACTACCAACTCACCCACGAGAAGCTACATATCTCATTTTTTTTACTATTCACCCAGTCACCTTGGGCCAAATTTTTTGAACGGGTCAAATCTAAAAAGTATTGGTTACTATAAGGCCCGAATGAACACCCTACTCCCTACACAAAACTTTGTTGTTGGTATAGTAGGGTGGTCAAATCTATAGAAAAAGATAGTCAGGGGCATATTTGAGTGCAATCTCATCGCCCTATCTTTAAGTAGTTAAGAAATATTATTATACTTTAGCTTTAAAGACGTGTGAAAATGGGTCATTTAGAGCATCTCCCAAGGAGAGGCTTCAATCCATCAAAATAAAACAAAAATTCATTATTTCTCCCTCTTCTTCCAAGAGAGACTTCAAACTAGGTGTAATATGGAAGGGTTTGTCCTAGGCATTTTCTGATATGTGAGGTTCGCGCTCGATCCCTTCCCACGCCAGAAAAAAAAGTAATATGGAAGGGTTTTTATCTTTGCCCTCCTTCATTTTTTTATTTATTTATAGTTTTAGTTTTATGTTTTGGTTTCTATATTATATTAATTTGTGTTTTGGGTTAAGTGCTAGTTTTGTTTTTTTAGATTCAATGCTAGTTTGTGTTTGGTTTAAATATTACATGAAATTAATTTTATTTTTTTAATTTTTTTTACTCTTAAGAGACGTTGGAAAGAATCAAATCTGAAACCTCTTATTTTGTGAACCCCCTAGCTCAAACAAGTATTGAATTACTTTTAGAGCAATTATTAATTTTAATGCTTGGTATTTAAGTTAATATAATATTAATTAAATGATTAAAATATTTGTTTTGTTAAAATACATTAATACATATACAATAAAATAAAACATATGTTTTAAATAGAATAATAAAAAATATACTTGAAATATTCATTTTAAAGTAAAATTTGAAGTAGAACTGTTAGAAATAATAAAAAAAAAAACTTATATATAAAAATTATACCAATTTAAAAATTTGGTACAATTTTTTCACAAAAACCATTGGAGATGGTTTTATCCTGAAGGACTTCGTATCCAAATTCCTAAACCCCCTGCGGGGCTTGGAGAGGGGTCATTTCCAACGACAACCAAAAAACAAAATTGTATTCTATGGATGATGCTCTTGTCACCAAAAAGCAATGGGTGATGGAGATCCTATTCTTTTCTCTACACAGTGCCTTTGCAACTTGACACTGCCTTGTTGGAAAGGGATGACACCCACTGCCCCCACTAAGTACTTGGGTCCTCTCCTCTAGGATCCACCACTCACATCTATATATATATATATATATATATAACAATTTACATATTATTTATATAGGAAAAACTGTGTTTTAAATAATAAAATTATGTAATGTTGTGGTATAGATTTTTTTACGAGTCATTTGTATAATGATAAGGATAATTGTAAAATCGTGTTCTACTCCGTAAGAACATCAAAATTATATATTTATTTGTTCAATTTGGTTGTTGAAAGTGAATTTATCTCATATTGAAATTTGAATGTTCAAACAGTTTTAAGGAAACTGTGTGCAACAAACGCCTGTCCGCATGCGATATATAATATAAAGAGATATAGATGAATCTCAGTTGTCTTTTTATAAATGTGTTTGAGATATCATTTCAAAATATTATTTTATATATTGAATAGTTATAAAAAATGAAGGTTTTGATCTATTTTATTTACTTAACTTTACAAGTTATTTGATGGGTATATAGGTCAGTAGTTTAAACACATACACACACAAAAACATTACGTGTGTCTGTATATATATATACCAAATGTACAAAGTCTGTAATTTAAATTTTGGAGGAGAAGAATGGTCAGCAGAGCCTTTTAAACTTGAGTAATGTTGCCATATTGGAGCAACAAAATTGGTTTACAACAGTTTAAAGGTGTTATACAATAACTGCATCGATAGTTGTACGATGCAATACTGCCTTCTGTTGTATTAGCATTAGATCTTTGTGTTCGTACCTATGGCACGGTGCGAGTATATCTGATTTCGTCAATTGAAACGTTAACGTCTAAATAGAAGGTGTGATTTTAAAAAATATTACAGTTGAGGAGTACATTACTTCAAGTGGTAATTAAGGGGCGTTATTCGAACTCTACTCATAGTTAAGGGGGGTTATTTGTAAGAAGTTATATGTAATTGGCCTATAAACGTTTAATTTTGCGGCGGAATCAACCCACATGGCCAGATAGTCTCAATCAATCAATTGAGCTCTATTGTGCATGAGATTATATTAATGTAAGATTGATGTTTTATAAGGAGAAATTGTTTAGAAGATTAATCTCAGAGTATGACTGTTCATAATATTAATTATAGGAGCGACTTTGTAATATGGTAAGAGAAAATAAGGAGTTAAAAGTTGATAACTACTTTTACACATGTAAATATAAGAGTGAATTTCATCCATTACATTTTTTAAAATAATTTAATCTCAACGTCTAAATGGCTTTAATCAATTACACATATATAAAAATGAACTCTATTGTAAATTTGTAATATAGATTTTCCGCTTAGCCCAAAGTTTAATTGGTGGGTTTCTTTCAGTTGTGCAGGATGTAAATAGTTTTGGACTTTTCAAGATATCTTCATAAGTTGGGGGAAATCAGGGGTTTCTTTTCTTTTCTCAGCAGTTGGTTGTTGGATAAAGGAGTGGGCATAGCCCAATCAGATTGACTATGCCAAGTAGAGTGGCAACACTGGGCTTGGCCTCTGTCAGAAAACACACACACATGCACAAAAGAGAATTAGAAAATGGATAAATTGCAGACTGGTTCTTTTTTAAAAAAAAAAAAAAAATTGTAAGTCGGTCTATTTTCTAAAAGTTTTTATTTGTTTTAGTACTATGTTTTTTTTTCAAACTGAAAAATGATATTTTTGGGGAAAAAAGACTACGACACCAGTAATGAGCATGAGGCGTGCTATGAAAATGAATCGCGGTGGATCAATTTTATTGCATTAATATTTGCACCGCGATTCATCAGTTTAATTGTCTAGTCTATTTTTACACCATGATACATCAATATTTGAACCACGATTCATCAGTTTAATTGAGTGCATTGATTATTGAACCGCAATACATCAATTTTATCACATTAATTTTGCACCACGATTCATCAGTTTAATTGTTTAGTCTATTTTTACATCGTGGTACATCAATGTTTGAACCGCGATTCATCAGTTTAATTGTCTAGTCTATTTTTGCAACGCGATACATCAATGTTTGCACGATACATCAATGTTCGCAACGCGATACATTAATATGATATTTTTTGCACCGCGATATAAAGTAAAGAACTAGACCACGTCCTCCATCTTCTTCTGCCATATCCTCTGTCGTAAGTCTTCTTCCTCATCATTATCATTCTCCTTCGTATCTACTGAAAAATATCAATCTAGCGCATATCCATTACAGCTTCGTATTTCATAAATCAAAAAATTTGTTTACCTTTCAGGAGGGTTTCCCCCGAACTCCCACGAATGGTCGCTTCCCCCTCGATGACTTGCCCAGGCAGGTCGATCCCCGTTTCATTATGCAATAATGATGATTTTTGAATCTAATGTGTTTGCTTGAAGGTAACGATGACATTTTCCGAACAATATTTCGAAAAGTGGTCTTTTGCAGTTAAAAAAAGAAATGTGAACTTTTGAGGTTACAAACTTTAAAAACGGGACTGGCCATAATTTTACCCTTCATTTTTGGGGTAAATTCGGACCAGTATCTTTTGAAAAAATTATAACATCTTTAGTCCACTTTCTTTTTATTCAATTGGTAAAATACACTTTTTGGAGTAAAATGACGAAGATACCCTTAATGCAGGAAAAGCGGGTGGACAAAATCTCTACCCAAATTTGGGTATCACATTGCACGATTGAAGTCTGTCCAAATTTGGGCATCACAATGCAAAAATCATAGCTCAAATTTGGGCATCGCAATACAAATATTAGGCATAGATAATTAATTTTGTGCATAAAAAAATTATGCATCAAATTCAGATTTAATAGTCCACCGCTTCGTCATCAACCTTTGGTCAAGAAATGCTCCAGTAGCGAAAAAGAATTCCATAAAGTAGTTGCTTTGAAAGCCTTACCTCTCAACCATCTGAAAAGGAAAACTTTTCCCGAAATGAATTTCATAAATAGTAGTAAGTGATTGATCATGCTATTCTATCTTTGGGCACTCCTCTGATTGCTTTGGAAAGCTGCCAAGAGATAGAGTTGCATGGAATCGAGGATTTTACTGGATCTTAAATGTGATGGGCATCGATCCAATAGTTCAGTAGTTTCAATCTTTGGACTATTACAAATGCTGAAGGCACCAAAAGAGGTGTAAGTAATTCAGACTTGCATTATCAGAGCCTACAACGCAAGCATTGAAGCATATGATGCACGAATCAGAGCTTATGATGCAAGCAACAGAGCTTACAACTTAAGTGTTACAAGTGAAAGAGTTGTAGCCTATCCATCTGTGAGATCGGATCGATAGACTCCCCACTCCTCTGCCACTCTTTCCGAGTCTCCTTTGATAACTTACTATTTTCTTAATGAGAAACTGAGTTTTGATTTAAGATAGGAAGAGGATAGGGATATAGATTTGGCTGCTTCAGTGGCTTGATTACTCTTGCATGCCTATTTTTTGAGCGAGATAAAATATCTTCCACCAGGGGAAAGGATGAAGAAATTCAAGGCACGAAAGAAGACTAAAAGATATGAGGGAATATCTTCCGGCTGTCGAATTGCTCCGTCTTTACTAAAAAGCGATAACGACGAGGTATTTTTGGATGAAAATTATGAAAGTGGACTTTTCAGGTATTAAAATAATAGGATACTTAGTCGGTTACAATTTCACAAATGGGGACCGACTCGTAATTAACCCTTCATTTTTTTACTTGTTGAGTTTGTTTTAGGAATATTTACGGGCCGGTCCCCTTTTCTGAAATTATATTCACTCGAGGGCCCTAATTATTTTTCCAACCGCATATGTTTATTTTTTGTTAATATCTTCCTAAAATGCCCATTAACTTCAACTACACGTGGCTGTAATAAAAAACCTACTTCTTTCGGAGCTGCTATTGCAATTGATTTCAGAATCTTTATTTGACAGAGATAAACGAAGTCCAAAATCTTCTTTGTAGAAAAACTTGTTTTAGCTGCTCTGTTTAGGTACTTTATTTGCGGAGCCAAGGACTTGGTGGGCCTATGTCAAAGATTTGATACATGCCTTGGGCGAACTTTCTTATTCTATTTCTTATCTATTGTCCCTTGGAGAAAAGAGATTCTATATTTTCACTGCCAATCTCGATTGGACTTCTTTCTGTGATGGCCCCCTAATTTCGTCCTTTTGTTCGTTAGCAATCGCCAAGGGAGAAGTGTTTCAACGCAAAAAAGTATGAACCAAGTCAGGCTTTCAAGTGTCCAACTTTTCTCAAGCTAGTTTGCACTTAGATCTGCTTCAATTCATTTTTTAATAACCCATTAAAAGCTTGATGGTTGAAGAAGGATGTGGTTTTATAGAAAAATTGACATTCGATGCACGCATCGAATTTTGCAATGATTCACCGGTAGTTCCCCATGTCAAAATTTAACCTTCGATGCACGCATGGGATTTTGCGATGCATGCATCGGTAGTCCCCGAAGCTGAAATTGACATTTGATACATGCATCAAATTTTGCGATGCATGCATTAGTAGAAGAAATAGCTTTTCAGAAGCTTGAAAGGCATTCAAAAAAGGACAAAATTCGTTTAAAGTCGAGCATATTTTAGATTCTCAACAGAGAATCCGCAGGGAGGCAGACAAGCAAAAAGGGAGGACAATCATGGAAGCGAATTGATAACTTTCACGCATTCATGTGATTCGTGGGCAGATCTGTATAAATGGGAAGAGAAGAACGTGTATAAGTGGAAAGGGAAGATTGGCCTGAATTTCTCATATATCAGATTAATTACATTTTGGTTCCTGTACTTTACCCTTTTTACGATGTGTATGTGTTTGTTGAAAAAAGTCTTTCACAAATCTTCAACTGTTGTTCAGTTGTTGAATTCCATTTCTGAAGAATTATATGAGAGGTGTTGATGATATATATCTAGTGAGCCAATTCGGCAATTAGAGATAGAAACTGGGGTTGGTGGTGGTTGGAGTTGGGTGGTTTTCCTTTCATTAATGTTTTCTTGATATGTGTAGTTTTTCTTTCATTAATGGCATAATTGTCATTTTGTCCCCAAAAGTGTTCTTTATCGGTTAAATAAAAATATTGTGAACTTTTGGGGTTACATATTCTTCAAAAGGTACTGGCTCGAATTTCTCTTTTTTGTAACTGCATAAGCCCACTTTCATTAAATTATTCCTTATGCCCCTCAAGACGCATAATCATACAAAGCCTATTATGTGAATCGTCTATAATGCCCGCATTTCTTCCTGCACATATCAAAAACTTCCATTTTACAAGCTGATGTAGTACCATGTTTCTTGAAACTTATTTGCTACTCCATTCGTTTCGAGTAAAGAGTTCCCTTTTGAAAGTCAACTTTTAAAAAATAAAAAAAAATGACACTTTTAGTAGCTCATTAGTAATAAAATGATATTTTTATATCTTAATTTTTGAAAGTAGATTCTTTAAGTGAAATATCTCAAAATGAAATAGTGGACTTTTTGTGCGGAACAGAGGGAGTATAATGCAACCATAAATAATCAACATTGGGCGAGTCTCCTGTAAGACCGTCTTACATATCTTTATTCGTAAGAGGGAGCTCCACTTTCTCATAGTTTAACCCACCAACACACGGTAGGTCGGGTAAGGAGGATCCGTCTTACAAAAGATATTTGTAAAACCGTCCTACACAAGTTTTTGCCATTAACGGGTAAGTCTCTTGTAAGACCGTTTTACGAATCCTTATTCGTAAGACGGAGTTCGCATCTCTCACAGCTCAGCCCACCAACACACTGTGGGTCGGTAAAGAGAATTTG
The DNA here is from genome assembly GCA_013146195.2 of Codonopsis lanceolata. Lineage (NCBI taxonomy): Eukaryota > Viridiplantae > Streptophyta > Magnoliopsida > Asterales > Campanulaceae > Codonopsis > Codonopsis lanceolata. Next base: position 78,749 of record JABEVN020000052.1, read on the forward strand.
TTTTACAAAAAATATCTGTAAAACCGTCTTACCTAAGTTTTTGTCTTAGTTAATAATAGGCCATGTGTCGTATTTATCTTACAAAATAAAAATTGTATGAATTATTTATACGTAATCAATATTATATTATTACTCCCTCCGTCCCTAAATTATCGTCTTCCTTTTTTTTTCGTCCGTTCCAAATAATGGTCCAGTTTTAGAACATCACTTTTATCATTTTACCATTACTTTTTCACATTACTTTTATTATGGGCCACATACACATGAGCTTTAAAGGAAACTACACATTAATTTAAGGACGGAGGGAGTACTATATTATCTATATTACAATAGAGCTCATTCTCACACATGTACAATTGACTAAAACTATTTAGAGATTGAGATTAAATTATTTTAAAAAATGTAATGGTTGGGATTTACTCTCACATTCACATGTGTGAGAGTAGCTATCCACTTATAACTCTCTATTTTCTCTCATTATGTTACAAAGTCACCCCCTACAATTAATATTATGAGCAGTCATATCATAAGATTAATCTTCTAAACCATTACCCCTTACAAAACATCAACCTTACATTAATATAATATCACAATAAAGCTTAATTGAATGACTGAGACTATCTGGCCATCGGCGTTTCAATTGACGAAATCAGATATATTGGCACCGTGCCATAGACACGATCACGAATATCTAGTCTATAATATAAAACAGGTCAGCCAATTACAAAAACCTAAGGTTTTTACCAAACACAATTACTGGTCATGATTTAATCTCATAATCTCAACCGTTTTTATCCACTTTCTCTCTCTTCCTCTCTGCGTATTCATTCCTCTTCTTCCCGGCATCCGTTTCTTATTCATATTCCTATTTTATCTCCTATTTTACTCCTCTTCCTCTCTCTTCTTCTCTATTTTTCCTTGGTTTCTCCTCTTTTCCTCTTCTTCTTTCTTCTTCTCCCTATCTCTCTCGGTTGATCTCTCTCTTCGCCAAGTTTCTTCATCCTTGCCTCTCGATTGATCACTCTCTTTGTAAGTTTTTCAATCCATTGATTTTTCTTTTTGGTTTTTGTTTTTGTGTGCAATAGAAACCCTCTCTTTCTCTCTCCATAACCCCCCGCTGATCTCGCCACCATTGTTGATCTCTTCTCTTTGTGGTTTCTGATTTCTTCTTCAATCCACCATTGTTGATGTGTGTTTTTGGTTTGTCCCATTTTGTGGGTTTGTGAAAAAAAAAATTTGATACCCCTTGTTCAGATTTTGGTTTGTGGGTTTTAAATTGTTTTAATTGTTTGTGGGTTTGTGAAAAAAAAAAAAGTTGATACCTCCTGTTCAGATTTTGGTTCGTCCCATTTGGGGTTTTTTTTAGGTTGATTATCAATTTTTGGTTTGTGGGTTTTAAATTGTTTAAATTGTTTGTGGTTTTGTGAAAAAAAAATTAAGTTGATACCCCCAGTTCAGATTTTGGTTTGTCCCGTTTTGGGTTTTATTATTATTATTTTTTTGGTTGATTATCAATTTTTGGTTTGTGGGTTTTAAATTATTTTATTTTTTGTGGGTTTGTGGTTTCTTCATAGAATGAGTTGAATCAAGGTAATTTTTCTAGGTTATGGGTTTAAAATTTTTTTTGCCTTCTGGGTTCAAGTTTTCACTACACACATTTTGTTAGTCATGCATCAAAAGAAATCACAAAAATGGAGATAGAACTGAAATGCATGTGTATATAGAGGTGACAAATGGACGGGTATGGGCGGGCTTAAATGGGTGGTGGGCTCAAATGAGCGGGCAAGTAAGTGCCTATTTAATAATATGAGCATATATGGACGGGCATTAAATGGGCATGGGCGTCCATTTACTCATTAACATGCACTTATCAAATAAATACAAAAATTACAAAAAATTATCAAAAGTTACAAGTAACATATATATATATATGTGTGTGTGTGTGTGTGTGTGTGTGTGTTTGCTCATCTCTTGTGTCAATTATGTATTTTTGTTGTTGTAAGCCTCAATTCAATCTTCTATTTTTTGGTTCGATTTTTTATTTCGCTGAAGCCCAATAGACAAACACACAAATCATATAATGTCGCATGTTGCACTGCTCACAAAACCACTATAAATCCATTTATAGTGTAACAGGGACGGATATTTACAGAGTCATAGAAATGGAGCAATCTGGGAGTGATGTTGGGTTTCATTTAAAGGTACAGAGTCATAGAATGACATTCCATGCTTTGCTTTGCAATTGGGGGCTTGGAGGGATGGGGGTTCGAAGGGTGGGTGTATAGTATAGATATATTAATTATGTTAAACGTCATTATTAATTTTAAGTATTTTATAATTATGTATGTAATTGATAAAACAAAATTAGAAGAGCAAGAGAATGAGTTTTAGGGGGGGGGGGGCGCTTGGAGGGGGTGGGGGTTGGAAGGATAAGTGTACAATATAGATATATTAATTATGTTAAACATTATTATTAATCTTAAATATTTTATAATTATGTATGTAATTGATAAAATAAAAGTAGAAGAATAAGATAATGAGTTTTTTTTTTTTGGCGGGCGCTTGGAGGGTGGGGTTGGAAGGGTGGATGTACAGTATAGATATATTAATTATGTTAAACGTCATTATTAATCTAAAGTATTTTATAATTATATATGTAATTGATAAAACAAAGTTAGAAGAGTAAGAAAATGAATTTTAGTATGGGTGCCCAAGTGGGCCCCCATTTAACCCATCATAATTAATGTGCCCAAGTGGACATGCCCATTTGTGCCCATTTAACATTTTGGGTGTGCTCATACCCATTATTTATTGGGCGATCTGGACGGACAAATAGACGCGGACAAAAATTGCCACCTCTATGTGTATATATATATGGGGGAAAGGAAGAAGGAAAGCCATTTATTGTTATCGGGAGCCATTGTTGTTGTTTGATCAGTTGAAAGCCAAAATTTGAAGATTAAGAGATGGGTTTTTTTATTAAAGAGACTAAGCAGCTTGAAATTTTAAAATTGGATCATCGTTGATGAAACTCAACACTTAAAATTAGTTTGAAAAAGTGAAGGGTGGAATCAAGACAAAGTGAGTTTGGTTTGAAAAAGTTAGGGGAATTGATTAGGGAAGAGTTGAATGTATGGAGCACAATAGCACATGCAAAGTAGATATAGAGAGAGAAAGAGATGAAGAAAATGAAAGGTTGTTTTTAGTAGAGTTTGAGAGAGACATGAGAGTCCAGATCTCCTGTACTACTTGTGTGTATCACTGATGTATCACTTTTCATCTCAACCATTGGTTAAGATGTAATAGTTGGGATGCAATTGTTGAGATGAAAAATGGTACACCAGTGGTACACACAAGTGGTACAGGAGATCTGAACTCGAGACAGAGAGAGATAGAGGAGGAGGTGGAGGTATAAGAGCATCCACATCAATAAAACCCAATACCACCCTCTAGCTACCTCGTTTTCTGTTTTTTTACATTTTTTCAACACTCTATAAAATAATTCACTCCAATAAGTATCTTTTATACAACATTCTAAACACCCAAAATATCTCAAAACTCAACTAACAAACCTAACTATATACCAATATATTTTTCATTTTTATAATTTTTGTTTTTCTACCATGGTTTAAATGAAATATTTTATATCATATGGAAAAAATTGTTGTTTAATAATTTCAATTACTTTTTATTCAGAAATATATGTCAATCTAAGGGGGGTTTATATTTAAAAGTATTTATACATTTTTTTCGAGACAAATGTTTTTGTTGATTGACAAGAATTTTTAGTTAATTCACAAATTTCATATTAATAAAATAAATATCTTTCTATGTGAGATTGATAAAGTTTACGATGAATATGTAAAAAAATAATAAATATCAACTGCTTGCAACAACGGGGAGTAAAACCTTAAAAAAATAGTATCATTAATTTCCCGGCTCACATGAAATACAAATAATACCACTTGGAATACATCTTACACTGCTATTTAATCCTAAAAAGGACCTTAATTTGTGTCAACTGCCAAACCAAGGTTAACCATTGTTTCTGTTGAAATACAGGAATATATTAACATCTACACTAAACTACAAAGAATAAAAAATATATATAAAAGAAACATGAATGCATAATATGCTCTAAAGTGACCTCCATTGCCAAAATTATGAACTGGAGACAAACAAATTCAGAAGCCCAAGCTATTGGATCATAAACTCAGTATGCCTCCTCATACTGCATATCAAGATTCAAATTCAGATCCAGTCGGTTTTGATGTCACATTAGCAACCAACTCATTTAAGCATACACTGCCGAATCTGATAGCTTAACTTGTTAGAAAGATGGCTCAATAATGTACACCGAGCTTAAACTCCCCCTTCGTGCGACCTCTCTTACACATGGAAATGCACAATACAAACTGTATGTGGAACTGAACTAAAATACATGCACCCGGCGGGGAGGGGGGTGGTGATGCAAGAGGAAGACTTGGTGCAAACGCACAATATGAAGCTCTTGTTCACACACACCAGTTGCTCCATATTGATGTACCTTGATTAGTTTCCTGAATACAAGTGAGAGCCACACACCAGTCGATTGGTCAATCATAGTAACATTGTTGGGATCTCTTCAAACACCGTATGCTTTCAGTGTAGGATACGTAACAGCCACCACCACTACCAATATTGCCACCACAAAATTCGATAGCCACAACAAGCAATATCTGAAAAAACAACTTAGAAAACATGATTCTGCTTTGAAGAAAACCATTGCTTTCTTAATCTGAAGTAGATCATTAGAATTAAAGTTACATTTTTTATATAAGTAGAATTAAAGTTACATTGAAACTGAACATGTAAATTACCACCAACACGATTCTTGCTTACCATTCTTGGTAAGCAGATAAATTACCTGCTTCATCAGTTACCATGACATTGAAAATGTAAAGAACATGTGGTTCTTAAAATTGTTGTGATAGTAACGTAAAATCCTAAACCTTATTTGCCAATAAAAAAAGGATTATGAAACAAAACTAATAAGAAGCCTAAGATATTCATAACTTGAAAATTTTAACTAAATTCCTTGACCTATCTTGCATTAATAGTTGATTGAGTAACAATAGTCCTATCGAGTCACTTTGACTAACAACGGTTTTGGGAATTTGCTCTAACAATCTAGTTTGTCTCCTGCTGCAACAAAATTTTCTATAGTACTTCAGCTTCAAACACGTCAAGTGTGACAGAAAAAAAAAGAACCCATTGAGACAGACACCTTTGAACTAAGAAGTATGGTTCCTCTAACCAAGGGAGTTCCATCAAAGTCTCTGTTTATGCTTCAAGACTAAGTGAAAAATGATTAAAGAGTAGTAAAGTTTGGCAAGCATCATTCATAAAACTTTTGACTTCTTGAGATCCAGAGACTCTTGTTAACTAGCATGACACAAACTAATGTAACAACCTACCAACGAGACATCAACAGACTACTAACTGAAAATGAAGAAATAAAAAGAAGGAAAAGAAAAGTATAACCAACTCTTCCAGCACCTAAACAGAACCACACTCACAAACATCATGAGATCATAAGTTTAACCTTAGTCTACTCTTAAGTAACCAAAACAAACATATACCAATGCACAAACATAAGTAAAAGAGCATGCATATGAGTTTTCCAACATTGCATCCATAGCCTTAATAAATTGTAAACTAAGCATTCTTTAAATTATATATGCAGGAAATCTTAAGGAATCAAAGGCATTAATGCATACAAAGCTGATTGGTCCAAATTCACTGGTACATTTCTAGCTTCTAAAGAAAAAGCTATGCTGAAAACTGTGAGCACACTAGCAAACTATTTTCCATAAACTACGTAGACACCTTCCAAGCCCTTAACCTATAATAAGCACAAACAAATTCCTAGAAACATGAAAGAAGTTTTAAACTTGTCATACGACCAGAACTTTGTATAAAATTGTCATTATAATGTCTCAGTTCGCTACCTTTTACATGCATAACTGAGAAAATGCAACATAAAAAACTGCTAAGTCCTATTTCTCTAATGCATAACTGTAACAGGGAAATTCTACAATCAAGCCACATAAAGATAATAACCACTTTGCAACATCATACTGTCATTAAGCTTAATGTAAATAATTTGTTTTTAGTACTTCCTTAATTGGTATTTTTCATACCCAATAGCTCGAAAATTTCAACTGAAGCATGCAGATATAGTTATTATGTTAATCAAATCACTTAATCAAGATTCAGCAAAACATTCAATAACAAATAATCCATTCACATTCCTCAGTTCCATACAGAACCAAAAACTTCACGAAGAACAAACCAACACACACAACTTGACATGAAAAAATAAGAATTGAATGAGTTAAGAAAAGGAGCATAGAAACTGCTAACCTCCCAAATAAGGCATCAAAGACAAAAGAAACCAAATGATGATTAGGTTTGTCCTCATCAAGCTCAAGCTTCAGTGTATCTTTATGAACATTGGCATCATTTCTGACCTTCTTGGCCTGCTGATGCTCCATGCTCCATACGTTAGGCGGCGGGGTGGGGGAATCGCCACAAGCATCGGGCGAATTGGGATCCACCCATTGTTGTTATGTTAATCGTAGTAAGGATCGTAATTAGGGCAACCCATTAAAGGGTTAGCGTAACTATAACCACCGTTATAGTAGTAGGCGGAGTGCCCATGTGGCGGCGCCGGTGGTGGTGGTGGAGGTTGAGCGCCGGTGGGGTAGTGGTCGTAAGGGTAGGGAGCTGTGGAAGAGGAGATTAATTGGGAAGGAGAGTGGGGATTTTGGTGGTAGTAATTGTTGTCTTCTTCTGTTGGAGCACAATGATACTCCCATTTTGGGGTTTTCTGGGAAACAAAGAACACGTTAGGGATTGGAAAAGAAAGATGGAGTATGTAATTCGATTCAGTTAAGTGTCAAATGAAGAGTAATTGACCTCAATTCGGTGTAGCTACGAAAAATTCTTCTTGCGGTACCCATTTTGGTCGATGGAAGGAAGGAGAATGGGAAGAACTGGTAGGAGAGAATGAGCGGCAGTTGAAGTAAAGAGAGAGAAAAAGGATGAAGAGGCAGTACTGTTCAGCTAAAGGTCTCGCAATAGTTTGCGATTCATTTACCGGGTTATTGCGATTAGGTGTGTAATTAGGAGTCCACTGCAGGCTTCAGTTTTGCTAAAATACTCTAAAAGCTATTTTAGGGGGTTGAAAACAGGGTCCATTGTGGACGCTCTAATTAAGAGAAAGAAAACAGATGGTGGTTTGCAACTGTTTATTGGGTTTGGTGATTTGGTTTTTTTTTTTTTAAGGTTAATTATCAATTTTTGGTTTGTGTGTTTTAAATTGTTTTAATTGTTTGTGGGTTTGTGAAAAAAAAAAAGTTGATACCCCTTGTTCAGATTTTGATTTGTCCCGTTTAGGTTTTTTTTTTAGGTTGATTATCCATTTTTGGTTTGTGGGTTTTAAATTGTTTTAATTGTTTGTGGGTTTGTGAAAAAAAAAATTGATATCCCATGTTTAGATTTTGATTTGTCCCGTTTGGTTTTTTTTTTTTTAGGTTGATTATCAATTTTTTGTTTGTGGGTTTTAAATTGTTTTAATTATTTGTGGGTTTGTGAAAAAAAGAGAAGTTGATACCCTGTGTTCAGATTTTGGTTTGTCCTGTTTGGGTTTTTTTTTTTTGTTGATTATCAATTTAAGGGGCATTAGTATGGTTCATGTATTGATTCAACTGTGTGGTATTTGTTGCTAATGTTATAGCAATTGGTTTGTTTGACACTATGGCTGTGTTTTAGAAGCGGCCATTCCCTGATTATTGGGATACCTTTATAAAGTGAGAATTATAAACACTAATTGGGAATTATTCTGATTTTTTATGTTGTTAAGATCACTCTAAAATAAAAACTGGTTTTATTTTAATTTTAAAAAATATAATAAGTAATAATATGTATAACCACTAATTGAGAATTATTATGATTTTTTTATGTTGTTAAAACCACTCTAAAAGAATATTTTATTTTATTTAAATTTTTAAGAAATATAATAAGTAATAATATGTATAACCACTAATTGAGAATTATTCCGATTTTTTTTATGTTGTTATGACCACTCTAAAAGAAAAACTGATTTTATTTTAATTTTTTAGAAATATAATAAGTAATAATATGCATAACCACTAATTGAGAATTATTTCGATTTTTTATGTTGTTGGTTTATTTGTAATATATTTTTTAATACATCTTTGTCAATTATGAGACGTGTCAGTATTTGAATAAATCAATATATTTTTTAATTTTGTAAAGATTAGATCAATGTACACTGTTAAAAACCCCATTTTAATTACTTCAAATTTTGCATGGAAAATATTTTAAAGGTCCGATACTTTTGTAATAATTAAGAAGGGTAGAGTCATATTTTTTTGTTTAACCAATTTATTGAGTTTTTCTTACAAAATATGTTAATATTCGATTTTGGTTACCCATTAAAAATATGTTAATACCATCTTCACAAGAGGTATGATTATTTAAAACCTCCTCACTTAGATCGTCTCAAATATTATCTTTATAATATATATATATATATATATATATATATATATATATATATATAATTTTTGAAACATGATTAAAACATATATTTAATTATTTAAATAGTAACACCTCCAATACTGACATCCCCCCTCCTTGCGCCGTGTCATAGGCACGGACACAAATACTAGCCTATATTATAAAAGAGCTTAGAATCTAATTGGTGGTTCAGATCAAATTGTTTTAAACACAACTGGCGATCCAGATTGATTTGTAAATATGTGAGTTACATATAAACCTCTCAATTATGAGTTTTGTTTGAATTACCCCCCTCTACAACCAATAAATATGTAATAACCCCTCAGTTATGGGGTTTTTTTTTTGAAATGGAAAGGAAAGGAGAGGTCTTAGACTTGGTGAAGGAGAAGAAATGTTTGAATTGAGAAACCCAGACGCCATTAGCTCCATTGTTTACCCAATTGTTAGGCTTTAACAATTTAGAGATGGTGAGGGAGAAGTGTGAAAAAGAAAAAATGGGAAGGAATCACACAGAGCGGTCGGAGCCCCAAATTGCAAATTCGAATCCACCTGTCAATACCACAACACTTCCAGTCTTATTATAAAAGAGATCAGGGGTTAACTGACGTCTCAGATCGAATTGTTTTAAATACAATTGGCGGTCCAGATTGATTTGTAAATATATGAGTTACATATAATCTCTCAGTTATACGTTTTGTTTGAATTACCCCCTCTACAACCAATAAATATGTAATAACCCCTCAGTTATGGTTTTTTTTTTTATTATCCTCACCACAACCAATTAGGGCTCGTTTGGTGCAGCGTTTTGAAAACGCAGCATTTTTAAAACGCAGTGTTTTCAAAACGGAGTTTTAGTGCTTGTTTGGTGGAGCGTTTTAGTCAAAACGCTGGTAAAAAACGCAGCGTTTTCTCTTTAAGTGTTTCAAAAATGACCAATAAATATGTAATAACCCCTTAGAGTTATATGAATACTTTCCTCTACTACATTTTTTAACCACATCCTTCTGTTTGAGTTGACAAAGTGGTTATCTTTAATTTATCCCGAGTATCCATTGAGTTGTTTTAATGAAATATTTGTTTGTAAGTTTTGTAATAAATTTTTGCAACTTTAAATATTTGTATTTTAATTTTATTATTAATATTTAGTTTGAGTTTCTTAATTAATTATTATCGTGACCAACTCAATCTCAATTTAATTTTTTTTTCGACCTAGATTCATTTAAAAAAAACACTTGTTCGTAAGTTTTGAAATTTTAAATATTTGTATTTTAATTTCTTTTTTTTTAAAAAGTGTGCTAAGTTTTCCTTAATAGTCTGAAATATTTGTGATTTCAAAATAGTTTTTTGTTAGTTCACTCTATCTTATTCAATTTATTTTATACTTTTTGTTTGCTGCAATTTTCATTTTTAAGTTTATTTCAATTAACATGTGTTGTGTACTTGTGTAAGAGAGAATGTTTTTGGACGCTTAATTATACTCATTTTGGATGAGTTACAACATTTTACAGCGAATAATTTTTTTTATTTCTTTAATTTTCGGAAAGTCATTTTTTTTGTGTAGTGTATATTGATCTGATTCCTACAAAATCTCAAGCATATACTAATTTATTCGCATTATACTCACTTCATACATTGATTACGTCTGTATTAACACCGTGTCATAGGCACAGACACGAAATATAGGTATATTATATTATATTATAAGTAAAAAGGGCGAGACATTGAAATGAAACTTGTATAAGTATAAATTTGACTTGTACCAAATGCAATGGTTCAACTACTACACCACGAAATTAGAGAAATACTCAACAACCTGTGAACACTGTACACACCTACTCTTCAGCGTACGTGGCCCAATCCTATTTCTAGTTGTAGGTTAAATCTTTGACACCATCCCTATCTGATCACCACCCCCGATAACTTCATTGGAAACGACGACACGACAGCGGAGAGAGAGAGTGCTAGCGCCAATGGATTGCTACAATCTCTCTCCATCTCCTTAGAAACACACACACGCACTCCGGCAGAAACCCTAGCATTTCTCTGTCGGTTAATCTAATTCTAATTATTCAATCCAGAAAGATCAATTCTCCGGTCTAACAATTGTTTTTTCAGAGAGAATAATTTGATCTTAATCTGGTGAGAACAATTGAAATCAATCCTGATTGAATTGAGAAAGGGCAAAAACACAGCTTCCAACTCGATTGAAATTATCGAGCGATCTAGGGTTTGAATTATCACATCGATCGCTGTATGAACTGTACAGGGGTAAAGGAAGCGAATCGATCGCTGAAAGAGTAGGCGAAAATAGAAGACTGAGGCACACAACATGTCTGCCATCGTGTGCGGTAAAAGATCATCTTTCTTCGAGGACATTCCTTCACCGTCGTCAACGTCCCCTCCAGTCTCCAAGAGAATCCGCTGTTCTTCATCCCCCGTTCGATTCTCTCCCCCTAGGACCACCGCTTCGTTTTCTCACTCTTCCTTTAATTTATCTTCGCCGGCTCCGTCGCGTTCGTCGGTACTCGATCATCTCGTAGCTTTGTTCCCTGATATGGACAAACAGGTTGTTAATTCATTTTATGAATTAGTTTTGTAAATTCCGTTTTTTTTGATTGTTGTATACTTGTATGCTTTACTTCCTTAACATTTCTTGACTGTGGACAGTGGAGTTGACTTTGTTAAGTTGGGATAATGTGCTAAATCTGATATAATGAATTATAATTGTGTATGTAGCTGTTATTCTTTTGGTAGATTGATATCCAATATGGCTATGCAATCTTGATCGCTTCTCTAGGTCACATCCAATTTAGGTAAGTGGTGATTTTGTACCGGTGTATGTATGTATGGAATGTAGTGGATATTATCTACTCGGTCCAACACAGGAGTCTTCATTTCTTTTTCCGTATGTTCTGTCCAATGAGTCTCAATTCGAGAATCAACCATGGAATTTTCATTATGTTGACGCCCATTTCAAGAATCAACCATGTAATTTCATTATGTTCTAAAAGAATCCAACATATCTGAAATAATCAAGTGGTTACAACAAAAAGAGTTTGTTACTGGTTACTTACTAGAGTTTAACTTTTCAAATTGAAACTCACTTGGTGGAATGGAGGCAGCATAAAGGTTTTGCTCAGTGTGGTTTGTTTTTCAATTGTTGAATATTTTAATGATATGCATTAGTAGCTTTGTTTCCAGACCTGGCACTTATAAGTGTTTATGTTGTCCCTTATTGATTATGACTACTAAAATTGATTGCTATGTTACGGCTTGATCCTATGGTAAACACTTTGTGTGCTTATGCCAAAAGCGAGTTTTATAGAAAAGTTACTGATGATCAGCATATTATTGGTTTTTAGCTTCTACAGAGAGTTTTCGATGAATGTGGTGGTGATATCTTCCCTATACATTCATTCTTGAAATGCTAGTCGAAACAATCTGTTTTTATTTCTTTTCAGAGCTATGCATGACCTGATCATTTGTTATTTAACTTGAAACACTTGCTAGATGCTGAAAAAAGGACCTCCCCCACTTGGATTAAGATAATTTCTGTTTGCTATTCGGTAGTCTCCAACTATTCAACCATATGCTTCATGTACCACCGCAAGTTTAAGAGAACAGAAACACTGTGAAAACTAGTTTAACATGATTCAGTGGCCAATCATCTTCAATACAACTTACTTTCAGTAGCTGATTGAATGTAATTTAGAATGAGTGGCTTGTAGCTCGGAAGCGAATTATAAAGATTTACAAGCATTTTGCAACATTCTTGGAGTAAAAAAAGGGAAGAAAAAGATTTGACATACCTTTGATGTTGAAGATACCATACATATGTTCTTTTTTACGAGTGCAATGTTAACATTCAGAATGCCTTACTTCATTGATATGAATTTCTAATTGGATTTTGTGTATGGCACGTGATGGAGGGAGAGTATCTTTACTAGTACCAAGTTGATGGCAATTAGAAAAAAGGCAGGTAGATCGAGAAAATATAATATCCATGACATGTGATTTTTTTTATAAATTTATTATTACAAATCGGATCACAATTTGAAGTGAAAAAATAGGTGGGGTGACGAATTTTTAAACTAATGGAGCGGCATCACTAGTTTCCATACACAACTATGCCTTGGCAAATTTTCATGGCAACAAGAGTACAGCCTGTTCCTAAGATGTGATGAAACGCCCTTAAGCCCATGTTGATAATATAATCTTGTAATATTACAAGTTAAAGTAATAAAGGAAAGTATCTGAGCTGGAGAGTCTGCAGTGGTATGTTATTGATATCAGTTAACTAAGATAGAAGACCTTTGTGACACATTGCTTAGTACCCCCAATTCCCCTAATTGACCGAATCTAGTGAGAGATTTAATCGATCCTCAATTCTATCGAAATTGATTTGGGAAGGGAAAACACATCTTTTTCCCTATTCTCTCTATGAACTCAGTTGAGTTTTAGAGCGATCTAGGGTTTGAAATTTTTTAGCAACCTCTGCACAAAGGGCGAGGGGCAAGGGAAGCGAACTGATCACTGAACGAGTTGGCGAATAGAAGACTGAGCTCACATCATTTGTGCACCGTGAAGTAAAAAAATCATCTTGCTTTGAGGAAATTCCTTCATTTAAGAGAATCCGCTGTTTCCCCTCTAGGACCACCGTCAATACTCCGTCTTCTTACTCTTGATCTAATTTATCTTCGGTTTCCTTGCACTCACGGCACTCGATCATCACGTAGCTTTGTTTCCTGACATGGACAAACAGGTTGCTCACTTATTTCGTCAATTCCTTTGTAATTTCCCTTTTCTTAGTTGTTGCCGTTGCTTTTTATGCTTGATTTACCTTAACATGTCCTGCATTTCTTAGTTGTCGACATAATCTTGTTGACTTTGTTAAGCAGTAAAGATACGCCGTTTACTTATGGTTTTTTTGACAGAGCAAGATCTTATTTAATGATGTGCGACTGTATTTAGCTTTTATTCTGAGGTACACTGATAAATTATAAAACTGTGGAATCTTGATTGCTTCCTCAGTTCATATCCAATTTAGCTAAGTGGTGCTTTTGCATCTGTGTGTACATATGGTATGTAGTTGATGTTATCTACGACTCCCTCCGTTCCACTCAAGAGTCTTAGTTTCCTTTTTGGGTTGTTCCATCCAAAGAATCCCATTTTAAGAGTTAAGCGTGGTATATTCTTTCTACTCTAAACTTGCCTCTCGTATCTGAAATAAGCAATAGGTTACAAAAATATCAATTTGTCACAGTGGTAACTTCCAAGGTTAGCTATGCCTGTCTTGAATATTTGAGTTTCACATAGGGACTAACTGATCACTCAGTGGAGTAGTGTGGTTTGGCAGTTTTAATGTTGAATTTTCCATTGCACATGCATTAGTACCTTGGTTCATGAATATGGTTTGGCAGTTTTAATGTTGAATTCTTATGTGCTTTTATCCAAAGTGAGTTATATTGACAAATACTAACTATCAGCATTTATTGTTTTTAGCTTCTTGAGCGAGCCCTCGATGAATGTGGCGATGATATAGATTCTGCCATAAGAAGTCTGACTCAGTTACGCTTGGGGACTGCTGAAAACCTGACCTCGGGTATTGGAAATGTTGATGCTGTTAAACAAGTAAATCTTCAATTTCAAGCACAAGGTACATCTCACACACTTTCCACTACTTTTTTTTTTTCCAGAGCTTGGCATTGAGTGCCTTTATTGATTTATTCATCTTTGAATCAACACCTTAAAATTTGTTAATCATGTACAAATGTCTTTGGAATAAATAGGAAGTTACACAAAAGCTTGAAAACAGATATCGTGAAAAGGAAGAGTAATAACAATTGCAAGATATATTGGAATCTCTTAAAAGACTGGGGGTCACATAATCTTTGGTCGTTATCAGTGCAGAAATATGCAAGTGTAAGATAGTTCACCATGCTTTGTCATATGTAAGACTGGGGGTATTTTGTAAACTAAATCCGTCTTTCAGGAGAATTGATGGAGGTAAAAGAGGTCATGAGCTGGCTTGGGGATCTTACCACTAGAAAAGTTAGCCATTGGTTGATTGATACTAGTAGTTGTGGGAGTGGAGACTGCCTTATAAATATATGATAATGTTTATCATACTTACAAGGGGGCATGCATGACCCATATATTTGTTCTTTAATAATTTGCTTCAAAAATGACGTCCACGCAGTGGTTCATATTTTCTCTTCTGGTATCCAAATAGTTCAAATCTATCTTCATGTATGTTTACTTTTAGGAGCTTAAGAAGATAGGACAATGGGCGAAAACTAATTTTACATGGTCGATACTCGATAGCCAATCATCTTTAATACAAATTACTTTCAATAGCTGGTTGAATGTAATTTATAGTTACTGTTTTTCATTAGCAAACTAATTATAAATATTTATAAACCTTTTGCAATGTTGTGGCAGTAAAAATGGGTGCAAAATATCATCTGCTACATTTCTTTTGATGTTTAAGAGACCATGCATTGCTCTTTTTTACTAGTGTAGTCTAGCACTTGGAATGCCATACCTCATCAATACGAAAGTTCAGAATTGAGTTCTGCATTTACTATTGATGGTAGGAGAGTATCTTTATTAGTATACTTTCAAGCAACCTGCTGATGATGACTATGGCCACTATATATAAACAAGATCTCAGGAATGGAACTCAGATTTTCTTTCTGTGTCTTGCAACTGTGTTTCTGTGTTTCATATTGAGCGTTTTGTTATATATAGAAAGTTGTAATAATATTGATATCTATCATCAAGAAAGAAGACCAGGTGAGTAAAATTATTAAATTGTAGCGGAAGAGCTAGCCACCTGATCAGAAGTTAGTAAATTAATTTTAGACATGGACACTGCTAATGTTGATATGGTGTAGTTCCAAAAAACAACAATGCTGTAATAACTAGCAGAGCCAGTTCTTACTACTCTATATGTATGCATTTTGAAAAGTATATTGTAATTAGGAAGGCATGCCCTTATGTTGGAAATATAGTGTTTCTGCCTTTTGATCCCCATAGTTTTGATATGGTAAGTTTCTTGAGGCTTGTGTGTGTAAAATTTAGCTTGTGAACCCCACATCCAAATCATGCTGCCACCAGTCGTCATTGACTGTGTGAGTTGTGTAAAATGTAAATATCCTATTGTCTTTCCATATTTAAATTGTTATGATTTTTCCCCTTGTAGCTTTCATAATAGCCTATGGTCAATTTTTTATCTCCTAATATTAAGTAGGCCAGAGTGAACATGGACAATGTCTGCAATAAGAGCTCATATGAAGATTAATTTTATATTGGTGAAAATTTGTAATTTTACTTTAGAAAATAGCTGTCCTGGTAGATTCTTGTAAAGTTCTGATAATATTTTATTTTATTTTAAGTTGAAGCTTTTCCTTAATAGGGAGTTGGGACATGCAAGTGTCAGAATGGATGCAACACTCTTGACACGTGCAATGTCCATAAGTGTACACATATGCTCTTTCCATTTTAAGGCCGTCCTTGTCAAAACGTAGACCGAGGTTGTCTTATTAGCCATATGAACCAGTCACTGCCCATTCAAGGGATAGGGAAAGGAGTTCTTAAGAAAAAAAATTCTTTAGCACGAGAGCTTAAAGTGACATCTCATGGTTTTTGGAACAGTTTTCACTTACATAGTAGGTTTGTTAGGATCACGCTTTTAGGACGAAGAACCAGGCTTAAGAATTCTTCTTTTGACATTGTGTTCTTAAGAAGGCTTTTAAAAGATTTTTCCCACTTCATGACGCAGCTAGTGCTTTCAACGGTCTATTAGGTATTGATGCTTTTACTTGCATCGTATGTTTTTTCTTTAAGACTCTTAGTAATATCTGCAAGTGAAGTGAAAGGAAGGAAGAAGCGTGTGAAAACAAATTAAATCTATAGCTTCAATTTGGATACGAGACTCCTTTTTGGGGACAATTGAAAACAAGTTTGAACTCTTTTATTGGGATGGAAGTAGTTGTGAATACTGGCGACCGTGCGCAGACTGGAAAATCCCTATATTCCACACAAAAATAACATACATTTTTGCATTTTCGACTACTTTATTTGAAATTTGGCTGCAGCGTCTTACATGGAAAAATATTTGTACTTTATCTTGCAGGTAATGGAGTAGCCAATGGTGAGACTGTGGCTGTGGAGAGTTCACCAACACCACAAAACCTCCCCAGGGATGGTGCTGACTGGGTGGATCTGTTTGTTAGTGAAATGGTGAATTCCACCACCATGGAAGAGGCTAGAACCCGTGCTACAAGGGCCCTTGAGTTCTTGGAGAAGACCATTCATGAGCGTACCACTGCTGAGGCTCAAGGTCTGCAGCAGGTAGGCTATTTTATGATTGCCTTGTTTGTACATTGAAGGGCCCAAGATTAAAGGTCAAACTGTATTAGCTGTAATGTGTTGGAAGATATTTTATTTGGGTAGTTAGATTGGGAACCATGATGATACTGAAAGTCTGAAACAAGTGGCCCATGTTACTGATGGAGTTTGCTTAATTTCGAGTTGTAGGAAAATATGGTACTAAAGGAACAACTACAAGCACTGATTCAGGAGAATACTCTTCTGAAACGAGCAGTTTCAATTCAGCATGAAAGGCAAAAAGAGTACGAGGATAGAAGCCAAGAGTTACATAACCTGAAGCAGATGGTATCTCAGTACCAGGAGCAGCTGAGAACCCTCGAGGTTTAACTAGTTTTTTGCACAAATAATTTCTGTCATTTTATTATGCATCAACTTTTGCTCGTGTTCCTTTTTTTTTAAAATTAATTTTGGCGGACTACATGAATTGTTGAGATATAGGATTGTACAGCATGTTCATAGCTGTAACAGTTGTCTTCTTCGCCATCTTAGTTCAACCTGAGTCCAAGTCTCTCTTTAAATTATTGTTAAATTTGATGATAGTTTCTCAGACGTTTTTGTTTTTGCCAGGTGAACAATTATTCTCTGACAATGCACCTCAAGCAGGCTCAACAAGGCAACTCCATTCCAGGGCGTTTCCACCCCGATGTCTTTTAGTGTGTTTGACTGTAGAAATGCATTGAATCGTGTGAGGTCAATACAGTTGTGCTGTAATCCCAATGGATAAGCTGACGATGAAAAACCTTACAAATGTTTTGTTTTTTTCTCAGTTTCTTGAACTGGATTTCGTATTCACAAGCCTAAAATGTTGCTATGCTTTTTGGCTATAAGATCATTAGGTTATCATATCCTTGACTGCATATGAACAAATAACCTTGGTGTGGGGTTACGGCATCAACCTGAACTGGGTCTTGAGCTGAGTTGAGTTAGGCTTGGTTTAGTGATTTGTTTTTGAGTTTTGGATTTCTTTTGTAATGATTGAAAAAAAAAAGTATGAGAAAGCTGTGGAATGAAAGAGTTCAAAAATACAAAATTAGTCATGAAATTACAACGAAAAATAGATAAGTTAATGGGATTGTGATCCGACGGGCTGGTTCTAATAGTTAAAAACGGGATTGGTTCGATAGGCTAGAGAACTAGACTAGCCCTGGAATTGATTATATTTAACTTTATGTTTTTAAATAATTTAGAATTATAATTAGAATTAATATTTGGAATTAATTGTTATTGGTCGAAAAAAGGTATTAAGACTTCATAATATCATAGCAAAACATGATGTTATTATTGAATAGATTTTTATACAATTAAATAAATTTATAATTTAGATCAAAGTATATATATATTTTTAATTTCAATGAGCAACCATCAGTTGACAAAATATTTTTTATATTGTTAATTTTTTATTACATAACATGACTAGCTATGAATTTTACTGATAAACATTTAAAATAAAAAAATAATTATTATATAGTTCATGCGGACGATACCAATATTGTTTGAAAATTTATGAATTAGAAAATTATGTAGGAAAGTAATTAGGATCATAACGTATAAATGTTTTTTTTCTTAAAAAGTTTGACTTTCAAACTGTGACTCTTTATCCGGAATGGAATAAGTACAATATAAGCAAGTAATCAAGGGATAATTTTGTTCAAATGTATGTTTATTTGGTGTAAGAATTAATAATGTAGTGGATAAGTAACAATTGAAGTGAAAATAGCCTCTCATTTTTTCTTTTTATTATTGAACCTGAATTGAATCTTGAATTTCTTTATAATATTTTATTTTTGGTTGACGTATGATCGAAAATAACATTATCTGAGAAAATTTACATACCTCAAAGCAAAGGACCAGGAAGACGATGAACGAAAAAGTATGTACATGCTTCGAGTTCAAAGTTAGCTAGCTAAAACTAATTCAACCTAAAAGTTTACCTATAATAGTAAATCGAAAATCAAAATTAAATAGTTAAAAAGTTGATGGTAGTCAACTTTACAAGAAACCTAGATAGTTTGGTTCATCGTATTGTTAGAAATATAATATGGGAAATAAACTACAAATTACAGAATAGGAAATTAAAAGCCAACAAAGTATACACTCTCTCTATTCCGAAGAAAGAGTCCCGTTTGAAAGTCAAACTTTTTAAAAATTACATTTTTAGTAGCTACTTCCTCCGCTCTGGGTAAAGAGTCCACTATTCCATTTTAGGATGTTTCACTTAAAGAGTCCCCTTTCAAAAATTAAGGTATAAAAGTATTATTTTATTATTAATAAACTATTAAAAGTAACATTTTCTTAAAAATTTGACTTTCAAACGGGGACTCTTTGCCCAGAGCGGAGAGAGTAATTAGTAATAAAATGACACTTCAATACTTTAATTTTTAAAAGTGAACTTTTTAAATAAAATATCTCAAAATAAAATAGTGGAATTTTCACCAGGAACGGAGGGAGTACTATTTTACGTTAGCTGATGTGCAATGGAACCGACTGAAGGTAGCTCACTAAATTTGCAAATGTCGGCTCATTGTGGGCGACTAATATGTGTCAGCTGATGATATGGTGAGTAAAGACGTGACTGATCTGAGGGCTGTGTTGCACACAATGTCCTTAAAATAAATTCACATTATTCCTTGTAAGTGCTTGAACTTTATCTAAAAATGTCTGTCTTTGTCTCCCATGATATAACGGAGCTATCGAAGATATCTTGTACTTAGGTTTCTAGCAAATTGAAGTGTGCTTGAACTCTAACTCCAACTAATTTGAGGCCAAAGGAAGCTATAACAATATGCAATGCAAAGAGGTTTTTGTTTTTGTTTTTTGTTTTTTTGTTTTTTTGGAGATTGTCCAAAATTATGTGTCGCAACAATGGAAATCAATCCCAATTTGAATGGCAAAAGTAACAATGTTCTGATTACACAATTAATCAAAACCGTCTCATAAAAGGAATTTGTATTTAAACCACCAAAGTTTTTATTATTTTTCTTATGTTGGACAAACTCATTTCTAACATGTACTATATTTTAAACTTAAATATTTTATTCATCAAAATATTAAATTGAATAAATAAATATATGATTTCAATATTCTTATGAAGTAAAACATATTTACCTAATATTTTGATGTCATTACACAAATGTTGTTAATAGAGCTAAAAATATCCTAAGTTGGTGGGAACGGATGGGGGAATTGGTGTGGCAGTGCAAAACGCTAGAAAGAGAAAGTAGAGAGAAGTGGATGAAAGATTTTGTTGTTAATCAATTTTGACTTTCATCTAAGTAAGTACTCCGTAATACTGAGTCATGCGAGTTGACTAAACATATAGCCACCAAGCTGTACGACAAAGCCTTGCCATATACGGTATACCATAAAGGGTCAACATTTTTGTTCTTTCAAGCACAAAATGTCAGCTGTAGAAGCTTCTGTCAAAGCAGTCCAATGTCGTTCACACATATTGACATCTTCTTATGCCTGTTTTCAAGTTATAATTTCACCTTTTCTTAATTATGGAAATACTACTTCTTTGTTTTATCATTTGAAACCATTTTTCTATAAACCCTATTTGTTAGATAATGATGGAAATAGAGTATAGTATAGTATGCTTTTTCTTTTGTTTATTATCCTCCATGTCAAAAAAAATTAGTGTCATTTTAATAGCGTATATATTCTCGAATAACGTCAATGTTACCGTTATATTTTTTATAAGACAGATCGATTCAGCGTTTGTTAGTGAGTTGAAATATAAGAGAGTATGATTACGTCTTACAAACTAAAATTCCTAATACCAAAACCTGCTCTTGTGAAAATAACTTGTTTGTTTTTGAAACAGACTTCTCAAGTGAAATGAACAAAATATATAAATAAATGTAGGAATCATGTAATGAACGGAAAATTAAAGAACTAAATTTGTAACAAAAATCATAAATCCTCTCACTTCAAATCGCAACTTCATGACAATAAATCTTCATTTAGGAATGGAAGATACAGAAAATGCAACATAGAAGTAAAGATTGAGAGGGCAATACTTGCTATAATTTGTGAATATATGTTTGGGAACAAGAACACATGTTGTTCTTCAATGGATGTGAGATCCAATTTCAAATCTTACATCTAAGCATTCAAAAATAGAGAACCAGTCAAAATCTTGGTATTTACAAAATGATTATTACATCTGATTGTAGATCGAGATAGAACAGTGTTTAGGCCGATCGTGGAGGCGTCCGAGTAGGCAGATTAAGTTGAGATGAACGCACGTAAGCAGATCTGACCGAACTATATTACCCCAAAAAAAAGAAGAAGAAGAAGAAAAACGAGTTTAAGAAACAGGGATAAGTTTAGCACCGCATCTCATCATGCTCTTAAACTCATCAAAATTAACCATACCATCTCCATCCATATCAACTTGCCTAATCATCTCCTTGCAATCCTCCATCTTCTTCCCTTCCTTAAACCCCAAGGAATTCAACACTAATCCCAACTCCTCCACAGTTATCAACCCATCTCTATCCCCATCAAACACATCAAAAGCCTCCTTCAAATCCCCCTCCCCTTTCCCATCCTCCAATTCTCTCGCACTAATAATCTCTTCATGATCTTGACTACCCATCAACTCACAAAACTCATCAAAATCAATTAATCCATCCTTGTTAAAATCCGCTTTCTCGACGATTTCCACCACATCTCTCTCACTCATGGACATGCCAATGTTCTTCAGTGACTCACTGAGCTCTTGCTTTGTTATGAACCCATCTTTGTTCTTGTCAAAGGTGGCAAAAATACCCTTCAGCTCAGCCTTGTTTTGTGTAGAAGAATTACCAGTCTTGATCACCTTGTTTTGAGCCATGCTTGGAGCTTTGTTGGTCAATGGTGAAGGGGTAGTTTGGGGAAAGAAAGAATGAAGCAAAGATGACAACTTTTTTGTAGGGAAATTGAAAATTGTTGTTAGAAGGCCAACTATGAAAAGAGAAGCAAAAACACGAAGGTTATTAACATACTTTCTTCAAGGTTCAATGAAACAGAGGAAGTTTATGAAGAACAGAGGAAAACAGCTGTGTGTGTGTGTGAGAGAGAGAGAGAGAGAGAGAGATTTGAGGAATGGAGAAGGAAGGTAACGCGTTGTTTGGTGAAAGGTATTTTTTGTTCTTTATACGGAGTATTTCGTTTTCTTGGGAATCATGTCCAATTGCTGGATTGATACTTTTGATCCCACAAAACGCGTAAACTGGAATAACTGTAAACAATTGGTTAGACCCATGGAGGCACATAACATTCGTGCTGTCATCACTCATGGTGAGATAAATTATTCACTAAGTTACCTCAGCCCACATTGTCACTAGCCACTTGGTCAGCATTACATCGGAGAAATTGCGAGTTGGTCGCATTTTTCAAACTTTAAACGTAGAAGTACCTGTTAGAGAATAATATCTTTTAATTATTCTTGTTGATTTGTAATGTGTAATTAGTGGTAATTACTTTGTAGAGTTCTTTCCTAATTGTATTACATTCCTTGTATAGGTTTCTTGTATCCTACTCCTAGTGTAACCCTAATTGTAAATCCCCCTATAAATAGGTGATTTATTCAATGGAAAGACTATGCCATTATTCCTAAACTTTATCGGTTTTACATGGTATCGAGCTCGCTCCTAAAACCTTCTTCCTCTTCCTCTAGCCGCCCTAAACACCCTACAATGGCTAACTGAAATCACTCTCTCACCGTCAAAAACCCTCTTGATCCCACCCAAACCTTCGACCTCATCAACATCTCCCACCACAATATCACCAAACTCACCTCTACCAATTACATAGCTTGGAAACTCCAAGTTGAGGCCACCCTCATTGGCTATGACCTCTACAAGTTTGTAGACGGTTCACACCCATACCCGCCTCCCACGCCCTCACCAAGGATGCCCAAACCTCCAAGGACGCTCCCACCCCAAACCCTCACTACTAGCCTTGGATTCGCCAAGACAAACTCCTCTTTGGGGCTCTTGTTGGCTTCCCTCTGCTCCCGTTCCTCGATCCAACAGTACCACGCTCATGAAGCCCGGGATATCTGGCTCATACCTATGCCGCCCAACTCGAGGTCACATTAAGCAGATCAAAGATTACCTCAAGCGAGCAACCAAGGGAACTCACGATCACCGACTACATGCGATCTGTCAAAAGTCCGCCGATGAACTCGCCGCCTCAGGCAAACCTCTTGACCACGAGGATCTCATTGAGACCATCCTCTGGTTTGGATGATGACTACCGCCACATCGTGGATGTGGTTGAAGGACGGGATACTCCCATCTCGTTTGATGAGCTTCATGAAAACTCATCAATCGCGAGCTTCTTTGAAGCGCCTCGGCCTTCGTCCTTCTCGCACCTTACTTCGGCCAACCCTGCTGCACCAAGGAGCAATAGCTCGACAGCTCGGCAATCCTCCTCGCAAGCTCGGTATCAACCGCCTCGCAACCTCGGCCACCTTCCCAACCCTCGGCATCCGCTCCCAAGGCCGATCGTATCAGGCAAGTGTCAAGCATGTCGCCAACAGGCCACTTTCTGTTACTCCGCCCAAACTTTCAACCTGGTCGCCACCACCTCTATGCCCGCTACTCCCAACTCCAAGTGGCTCCAAGTGGCAACCACGGGCTCACCTTGCAACCACGGCGGAACACGGGGACACCCACCGGCTACTCGATAGTGGTGCCTCTCATCATGTCACTAGCGACCTCGGCAATCTCTCGCTACACTCCAACTACACGGGCATGGATGACATGGTCATTGGTGATGGTACTGGGTTAACTATCTCCAAAACTGGTTTCTCCTCCCTTCATACACCCTCACACACTTTTTCCCTTCATAATGTTCTATTTGTTCGACATGAAAAAGAATCTTATATCTATATCTCAATTTTGTATCTCCAATAAAACCTCTATTGAGTTCTTACCAACTTCTTTTCATGTGAAGGATCTGGCGACAGGAGAATCTTGTTGACCTGGACAGTCTAAGGGCGGTGTGTATGAATGGCCGACTACGATCTCCCGCCCCACCCCTGCTTGTGTCGCTCCAAAGTCTCTCATCGATCGGCATCATCGTCTTGGCCATCCGTCGGCCCCATCCAAAGTCGATATTATCTAGCCTAGGTTTAGCATTAGACACCGCCGCACTCTAGTCATTGTAATGATTGCCTTTCTAATAAAAGTCATAAAATTCATTTTCATCAAAATACTATTGTGTCTACTCTCCCTCTTCAAACTGCTTTATACTTGATGTTTGGACCTCCCCCTTCCCTCTATTGATGGGTTCAAATACTATGTGATTTTTGTTGTTCACTTTACCCATTACATTTGGCTTTACCCGCTCAGACTCAAATCTGAGGTTGCCACCATCTTTCCCAAATTTAAGGCCTTAGTGGAAAATTATTTTAAAACAATCATAGTCACCCCTTATTCGGACAATGGCGGCGAGTATATGGGGCTTGCCGGGACTACGGCTTGGCCGCCTACTGTCGCCCATGGCATCTCTCACCTTACCTCGCCCCTCACACCCCGAACACAATGGGTTCTCGAACGCCGCCATCGCCACATTGTTGAGGCTGGTCTCTCCCTTCTCTCTGTGCTTCTCTTCCGCCCTCGGTCGTTTGCCTTTCCAAACCGCGACCTATCTCATAAATCGACTACCTACACCCACCCTTGCTCGCCAGCTCCCTACCATAAACTTTTTGGCTCTCTGCCGAACTACGCCAAGCTTCGTGCTTTTGGTTGTCTCTGTTATCCTTGGCTCTCCTTACTCCGCCCACAAACTTCGATGCTCGCTCCACTCCGTGTGTCTTCCTTGGTTACTCGCTCACTCGTAGTGCCTATCTCTGCTATGATCCGAGCACCACCAAGTACATATCGCGTCATGTTCGCTTTGTCGAGTCCACCTTTCCCATGTCCACCCCGGCCACCTGCCTGCGCAGACACCTATGATAGTGAGTCTTGGCTACCCCTCATGAAGCTGCTCGGTCCTTCATACACAGCTCGCTCCGGTACCCTACGTCGTGGCTCCGCCACTAATCGAATTTGGTTGATCTCGGCTCGCCCAGCCGACCTCCCACATCGGCTCTTGTGCAGGATACCATTGCCTGCTCCTCGTCCGTGCCTGCTCCATCCTCCTCGGCCACCGGCTCCTGCTCGCGGATTGCACTTTATCCGTTGCTCGGCCCTCCTCGGCAACCGATGCGTGCCCGAGGATCACCCAATGCTCGCAAGTCACATGCCGCTACATTGGTTCCCATGCCCGCCGCTCCAGCCTATCGTGCCTCTTGCTCCCGCTCAAGTGCCCGACACATCCTCCATAGTCACTCGCTCCAAGAACAACATCTTCAAACCAAAGATCAAAATGAGTCTTTCGGCTCGGCTAGCGATGAGCAGTGAACCCACATGTGTTACTCGGGCTCTCAAGGATGTGAAGTGGCGTCGGGCCATGTCCGAAGAGTTTGATGCCCTTGCGATGGGACTTGGGATCTAGTCCCTTCCGAGAGATGCTCGCAATATAGTTGGTCGTAAGTGGATCTAACGTATCAAGAGACATCTTGATGAATGCTTGTTGATCGCTACAAAGCTCGCGCTAGTAGCCAAGGGATTTCACCGGCGACCGGGGTTGACTACCACGAGACTTTCGGCCGGTGGTTAAACCGACCATGTTCGTCTTGTTTTTTCATTGGCCGTTTGTCAAGGATGGGATCTTCGTCAACTGGATGTGAACAATGCCTTTCTTCAAGGCAACCTGTCCGAAGAGGTATTCATGGCTCAACCGCCTGGGCTCACCGATAAGACAAACCTCAACATGTGTGCCGACTTCGCAAGGCTATTTATGGTCTCAAGCGGGCTCCCCGAGCATGGTATAATGAGCTGCGTCGGTTTCTTCTTGCCTCGGCTTCCAAAACTTCGGTGGGCGACACATCATTGTTCATCCAGTACTACGGGCACCATCATCTATCTCCTTGTATATGTGGATGACATCATTGTCACGGCAACCAGGCCAGGGGTTCGGACTTTCATCTCTATGCTCGCTACTCGCTTCTCTCTCAAGGATCTTGGTGATCTTCACTACTTTCTTGGGGTTGAAGTTGTTAAGCGCCCAAGTGGTCTTACGCTCTCCCGGCGGGTATATAGGCGATCTCCTTG
Organism: Codonopsis lanceolata; assembly: GCA_013146195.2. Taxonomy (NCBI): domain Eukaryota; kingdom Viridiplantae; phylum Streptophyta; class Magnoliopsida; order Asterales; family Campanulaceae; genus Codonopsis; species Codonopsis lanceolata. The sequence goes on from JABEVN020000052.1 coordinate 104,878, forward strand.
CTCGCCGGGCATGATCGATGCCGCCCAAGATAGCTACGCCTCTTGCTACCTCGCCTACCTTGACTCTTCACACACGCTTGCTCTCTCATATCCGATAGAATTTCGAGCAATGGCCGGCAGTCTTCAGTATCTGTCTCTCACTCGGCCTGATGTTGCCTTTGCTGTCAACAAACTTTCCCAGTTCATGCATAGGCCGACCAGAGCAGGATTGCGGTCAAGCGAGTTCTTCGGGATCTACGTGGCACAATTGATGCGGGCATCCTCCTTCATCGCCTCTCCTCACGCTCTCCATGCCTTTCTTGATGCCGGGGCGGCAACAAGGATGACTACACATCCACGGTGCCTACATTGTCTATCTTGGCGGCAACCCGATCTCAGCTCCAAGAAACAACGCCTTGTAGCTCGCTCCTCGGCGAAGCGAATACCGGGCGTGGCTGCCACTGCGGTGAAGTCGTGGATTGTCTCTCTTCTTAGCGAACTTCGGTCTCGCCTCCTCGACTCAACAGTCATTCTTTGTGACAATGTGGGCGCTACGAGTCTTTGCTCTAACCGGTTTTTCATACTCGCATGAAGCATGTGGCTCACGGACTTTCATTTCATTCGGCAACAAGTTCGGGATGGGCTTATGCGAGTTTGCCATGTCTCCTCGGCTGATCAACTCGCTGATGCTTTGACCAAGCCTCTTGCTCGCCAACGGTTTCATCACTTACTTCACAAGATTGGTCTCTCTTATCGGACGTCCATCTTGTGGGGGCATGTTAGAGAATAATATCTTTTAATTATTCTTGTTGATTTGTAATGTGTAATTAGTGGTAATTACCTTGTAGAGTTCTTTCCTAATTGTATTACCTTCCTTGTATAGGTTTCTTGTATCCTACTCCTAGTGTAACCCTAATTGTAAATCCCCCTATAAATAGGTGATTTATTCAATGGAAAGGCTATGCCATTATTCCTAAACTTTATCAGTTTCTACAGTACCAAGATTTTTTTTAACCGTCAAAGTCTATTTTTGTGATATTGTTTTTAAAATACCCATAAAAGAGAAATACGACAACATGTTAGAAGGATGAAGAGCGAAGAGGCCAAAAAGATAGGGTGGTATAATGTTCTTCATCTTAATTTTGATTACTGTACCACCTTAACTAAACATGTACATCCGATTCCGAAACTCTTAAAGGGCATTTGGGGGAACTAGAACGGTTTAGTTCTGAACCGTGAAAACGGTTTACGGTTCACCAAATTTAATTAATTATTTTTTTAAAAAATTATGTTTAAACTTCGTGTAAAAAAAACTTTGTAAAAGTGACAAAAAAACATTATTTTAAATATCTTTAAATATTTTTTGAATTTTAGAAAATGGACAAAAAGTCATTATTTTAAAAACTTTGTAAAAAAAAAAAACTATCTTTAAATAATTTTTGAATTTTTTTTTAAAAAAACTATCTTTAAATATCTTTAACTTTGTGTAAAAATTTTATACTTTGTAAAATAGCAACAATATTTTGTAAAAAAAAAAACAGGGACGGTATCCAACCAATTTTATTAATATTAAAAAAAATACAATGAGGGGGACAACCAATTGAACTAAAGCCAAAGGAGCCTTACCTCTAAGTTACAATTTTATTCAATAAATAAAAAAATCTAAACTAAAAAAATTATAACTTACAATCTATAAATTAAAAATTCTAATCTAAAAATTACAATTAACTTACTGAAACGAGCGGCGTTGTTCAATCGCTCCCGGTCGTTGCATCATCATCAAAGCTCTCCTCTTACTCGGAAGTAACTACCTTGTCTTGTGTTCGAGCCGTTGCTTTAACTCAATCGCCCACCAAAAGTTGAAATTGTAAATTTCTTGATCTCAATTGAAATCTTCTTTCATCCAAAAGCGTAGCCGGACATGCTAAATGCATGTTCAACGGCGACGGTTGAGGCAGAAGCAGTTAGGACCTCCTTTGCAATTAATGATAGAGTTGGATAATTTTGGGTCATTCTCGTCCACCACTTTAAAATATCAAATTTTTCAATAGGACCGAAATTAGTTGATAAATATAAATCATGCAAGTTCTAATGTATTTTCATCGTCTCGTGTTCGTTTTTGAGTTCTTGTATTAATAAAATTATCTACTCAAGAAAAATTGTAATCACTAAGTTGAGTACTACTACTAGTACATACATTTTCATTATTAATATTAGTACCATAAATTGTGTTATATTCTTTAAAAAGTGCATATAAAATATTTTTAACTCCATTCGAAATATTTGTTGGATTTGGAATATGATCAATTGAAAATAAGTCAACGCCATCGAGAAATAAATTATCATAATAATATTTTAGTATTGCTTCTAAACCATCTTATCCTATTTTAGCTACTAAAAACAATAGTGGAATGTTCAAAAAATATTTTAGCAATTTTATTCTCATATTAGCAATACATTCACTTAAAATTGTGCAATCTTTAAAATGTTTGAATATATAACTAATTTTAGCACAATGTTTTAAAACCAATACAGAAGTAGAATAATAAGAACCGGATAATTGTTCGGTAGCGTCGTTAAAAACTTTCAAAATCATCTTTAAATTTTCACAAACATCCCATTGATGAGGAAATATTGGAGAAGTGCAATCAATCGATTGAAAAAATGCACATAATTGTTCTCAATGTTGATAAGATTCATATAACATTTTATAGGTGAAATCTATCGGTTTGGAACATCTAAATGAAATGATTTAGGTTCCATATTTTGTTGACCACAAAATTTAGCTCTTTTTTTAAAAATATTATTATCTTATCAAAACTGTTATTATATTCCTAATTGGTTTAACTTCATCACGTAAAATCGTCAAACCATCTTGCACACACAAATTTAAAATATGACATATGCATCTAACATGAAATATTTTACCGACAATTGATGGTTGACAAAATGAAATGAGTTCGGGTAAAATAGTAGTATTATTTGAAACATTATTAAATCCAATTGAAAATATTTTTTTTATTTAAACCATATTTTTTTAAAACATTCATAATTTTTGCGGAAATATTACAAGCATTATGTAAAGTATCAAAGTCTTTAAATCTAATTAATCGTTTTTGCATTGTCCATGAGTTATCAATCCAATGACATGCTATATAATCATGTCGTTGCTATTTATCACTTCAAATATCTACACATGTTAAAACTTTTTTGCAATAAATTTATAAACATAGTAATTAATGTGTTTTTTCCTTATAGACAAGCAATTTTTGTGTTACGAGTAACCATATTCCTATGAATTTCTTTAGCGGCGGGATTCAATAACAATTGTGCAAAATTTGTCCATAAAACATCCTTTGCAAAATTAAACGATAGACCTTTAGCACGAATCAAATTTATAATTTGTTTTCTAAACATAACTTCGGTAAATTTAAATAGAGAAGACGCGCCTTATTGAGATGAACCCGCAACTCCTGTGAGATAATTCATCACTATACTTATAATCTTTTTTAGATTTAATTAATTTTTTGGTCCCTTAACTTTACGGAAATCATTTTTTTGGTCCTATTACTAAAAAAATAATTCGTTTGGTTCTACGTGTTCTATTTTGTGGTTAGACTAGTATTCTTGCCCGTACCGATGATACGACGTCAGTTTGAGAATTTATCAATAAATAAAGCAGATAATGTGGAAATGAATTAATATTTACTTATAATTTGTAGGGATTGGATATATGTACACTACACAACTAAAAGGGGAGAAAACCCAAATACGTAACAAAATAAAACATTTTACTTTGATATTTTTTTTCATAAAAAACCCAAGAAATAAATATTTTAATTGTAACTACTATAAAAATACGAAAAGAAAATTTTATCTGCAAGGCGGCTGCCGGATTAATTTAATTATGATAACAATTAAAAAGTAAAAAAAATATTTCAAATTACAAAACTTATGATTTTTTTATTTGTATACGAAATTGCGGGTCAGAAAAAAAATTTGATTAAGTTAAGTACGATAACAATAAAAAAGAAAAAAAATTAAAATACAAATATTCCAAACTTAGACATAAATTAAATTGAGATTAGCTTGATTACGATAGCAATCAATTAAGAAACTGCAACTAAATATTTATAAAACTGTAAATGTCATTTTATTATTAATAAATTACTAAAGTATTATTTTCTTACAAAAATTGACTTTCAAACAGGGTTTCTTTACTCGTAACGGAGGGATTAATTAATAATTTATATACGAAATTGTGGGCCGAACAAAAAAACGTCGGACAAAAATTAAATTGATTAAGTTAATTATGATAACAATTAAAAAGAAAAAAAATATCAAATTACAAAATTTACTATTTTTTTAATTTTTTAAAATTTGTATACGAAATTGCGGGCCAAAAAAATTAAATTGATTAAGTTAATTACGATAACAATAACTATAAAACAATAACGGTAAAACAATAACAGTAAATGAAGCATATAATGTTGAAATTAATTAATTGTAAAACAATAACAGTAAATGAAGCATATAATGTTGAAATTAATTAACAGTAAATGAAGCAGATAAACCGTTATAAATACAAACGGTTATAAATCCGTGAAATTGAATCCTGACCAGTGATTATGTTTGGTAAAAACAAATCATGGCCGATGTTGAATCGCATTAAAATAAAATTTGCTTAAAATCATTCAACTTGTTGTCAGCCAAAAAGTTTAAGTTATTTGGTCAGCTTGTTATCGAAATTCTTTGCCAGTTACGTGTTTTAGCTGACCATAACGTTTTTAAGTGTTAGCAAGTTTTCCGTATTTACTTGAACATTTACTTGTACTGACATCTTCTCTTTTTATGTCTTTGGTAGATATCTCTGTGATCTTGTGAAGATACGTACACTCTGTCAAACACATTTTCAAATTCAAATGTATTCCTAACGGATTCTCCTCAAAAGCATCTATAAATACACAGGAATCATTTGAGCAACATATAGAAGTCTGAAGCATTATTATCTCAAAGAAATTCTCTCTGTGACTTAGTCTTCTTAAAAACTTTAGCTAGCAAACACTGAGTGATTCATTTCATAAAATTTAGAAATCAGTCAATCAATCATTTTAATTTTTGATTGTCACTCAATCATTCTCCATAAACACTGGTCTTTTTTTGTACAATGATCCATTAGAGATGAAATAGATTTTTAATAAAATTAGTGCACTTCAAAAATCTAAGTCTGACCAACTTGATAGTAGACGTAGCAGTTATACTGTGAACCACTTCAATTGATTTGTCATTTACTTTATCTGCTCTTACAAACTGACATAACACTTAAGAAGTTTCCAACTGCTTAAGTGTCAGCCAATTACTTACATAATTGTTTATTTAGGTGTTTTGATAAATTGTTCTTCAGTTACTTCCTTATATACAGTGATCTAGTTTTTCAAAAGATAATTTTTAAACCAGCTGATCAATTTATTGTCAGCTTAAACTCCTTGAAAAACATCAGCCAGCAGACCAATATCAGTTGATTGACAAAAATCATATTTCCGCTGCCAACTTTTAAAAGTTTTACAAGTCAACTCTTTAAGTTTTTAAAAAAGCTATTCACCCCCTCTAGCCTTGTCAGTTGCCAATTGGACTTACAGTCGATAATTAGCTTTTCTTAACTGATTAAACTGTTTTATATAATAGATAATTAATAATTTGTATACGAAATTGTCGGCCGAACAAAAAAACGTCGGACAAAAATTAAATTGATTAAGTTAATTACGATAACTATTAAAAAGAAAAAAAAAATCTATCAAATTACAAAATTTACTATTTTTTAATTTTTTTAAAATTTGTATACAAAATTGCGGGCCAAAAAAATTAAATTGATTAAGTTAATTACGATAACAATAACTATTAAACAATAACTGTAAAACAATAATAGTAAATGAAGCAGATAATGTTAAAATTAATTAACTGTAAAATAATAACAGTAAATGAAGCAGATAATATTGAAATTAATTAACAGTAAATGAAGCAGATAAACCGTTATAAATACAAACGGTTATAGATACAAACGATTATAAATCCGTGAAATTGAATCCTGGCTAGTGATTATGTTTGACAAAAACAAATCATGGCTGATAATTAGCTTTTCTGAACTGACTGAGTTGTTTTATATAATAGATTTTATCGGGATGCATGTTCCTTATGTACTTTTTATACGTGCCGTATCCATTTCTAGTTTTGAAGCTAAATAAGGTGTTGCAATAGTTGCATGTGACTTGGAAATTATTACCTTCAAGATGCGTTTTTTGTATAATGCAACGTGAATATATCAGATTGTCCAGCTATTCGACCTCTTGTTGTTGTTCCATTTTGAACTCGCCCTCTTATTGTTCCACCTTGGCCTTTGGTTAAAGTGATATTCTCTTGAGTACGAGGATTAACCGACTCATCACCCTTTGGATTGTTAACATCATTTTCATCATCGCTAAAATTTAAACTAATTGGTGTGTCTAAATTTTACCAAAAAGTATTTTTGGGACCAACTCTTCTCGGCTTGGGGATTTGGGGTCCTTGGGAAGTTTTTCCCTTTCCCTTGTTCATGCCGGATCGAGAAAAAAAACATTTTTTTTGTAATAAAATGTAGTTAATAGTATAAATTAATAACAAATTTTAAAAGTAGTAATTAATAATTAGTTAATAACTAGTAAGTATAATATTAAAACAAAATTAATAAATATTAAAGTACTTTAATATTAAAGTTAATAACTAATAACGAACATAATAGTACTAAATAATAATATATATAATTAAAATCGCAATTAATATAATTTATAGTACTTAATAAATATTGGAGAGTAGTAAAAACGTAATTACAATAATTCACTAAATAAAAAATAATTAATTAGTAAACTTACTAAATAATTGGAGAGTAATAAGTTGATAGTTGAAAACTTGGAGAATTAAGAGATGAAAAGTTTTGAGAGAATTGAAGAGATTAGAAGTGAGAAAAAATTGTGTAGAAAGTAGGAGTATTTATAGGTTAGGAAAAAAGGAAAAAACCAAAAAAAATTTTTTACATAAAAACAACTAAAAACTGTAATAATACCGTTCAGCCGCCGATTTAATCTAGGTCGTCCGCTTCCTTTTATCTGGGTCATCCAATTCAAAAAATAACCTCTGGAACCGTGAACCCCCGTTCACGAATCCAGTTCCAAACCGTCTGTTCAGCCAAATCCTAAATGCACGAACCTTTAGTGTGGTGAACCTTTGGTTTCGGTTCACTTGAATACAGTTCCGATTCCGGTTCGGTTCACAGTTCAAACTGTGAATCGGTTGGGCATGTCTAACCCTAACTTCCCACTATCTTTCTTCTTCATCTATCGATCTTCAGTTCCACCTTATTCTTTCATTGTGTTTGTGTATTTGACTCAAAATGGATTCACTTTGTGTGTGGTGTTGTTATGCATGCAAATTGTTCAATAATATGCTTGAAAAGAAATTTGTTTGTTGTTGGATACCCTTTTTAATTCCGGATGTATCAAGTTTGAATCACGTTGTATCATTGTAAATTATGATGCATCAATTTGAATTTGGGATGCAGAAAGATAGATTAATTTGAATCATTTGTTGAATATGTACAAGAAAAAAAAGGACATTAAGGTTTGGTTCATTACAATTTTGGAGCGCGATGCATCAATTAAGTACTTGACTTGGTTTAGCGCGATGCATAGTTAAATTAAGTAATTTAAATTGATGCATCGCGGTGCATAAATTTGGTGCAGTGCAATGCAAAATTAGATTAGATAGTTTAAATTGATGCATCACGGTGTATAAAGTTGATGTAGCGCAATTCAAAAATGGATTAGGTAATTTAAATTTATGCATCGTGGTGCATAAATTTGGTGCAACGCAACGCAAAATTAGATTAGATAATGCATCGCAGTAATGCAGTGCGACGTAAAATTTGATTATATAATTTGAATGGATGCATCACGGTTCATAAATTTAATGCAATAAGATGTATCCGTAGCGAGCATTTGGTTAATTAAGAGTATCATAGTTTTTTTATCTCCAAAAATAATTTTTTTTCGATTTAAAATAAAATAAAATAAGATGGTACTGTAGCGGTTGGAAATTGTAATGCCCAAATTTGATTAGAGGAAGCAATGCATAATTTTGTATGTTACTTGTTCCGTTTTATGTAGAGAGTGGACTCGTGTATATATGAAACGGTGTTCTTTGATCGGAAAAAAAAAAAAAAAAAGATATGTGGCAAAATGTGCTTCCGAAGGAGACTTGTTTTAATTTCTTCGCACAACCAAAAGTTAAAAAACAAAAATAATAATGGTAGGTGTATTCAATCACCATGAATTCATGAGGAAGACTAACAATATAAATATAATTGTGATCTTAATCTGTAAGACGGATGTATTTTTGTTTAATGGTTCAAGATTTAGTAATTTCAGTGCAATTCTTCGACTTTTGAAAATTATAGCATCACCCTTACTGTATAAATAAAGAGTGTCACTTTTTAGTATTAAAAATATCATTTTTAGTATAAAATGTGTCACTTTATATTTTTAATAAAAATATCATTTTTTTTCTTTTAAAAGATGTTACTTTTTAGCCTTAAATGTGCTAATTTTTAGTTTTAAATTTGTTACTTTTGATATTAAATGTGTCATTTTTGTTTTAAAAAGTGTTATTTTGAATTATAAATGAAAACTGTCACTTTTTTTGCGTAAAACAGTGAAAACATCACTTTATATCATTGAAAGTATCACGTTCTAATATTAAATGTGTCACTTTTGGCAGTCACTTATAGTTTTGAAGTGCTACTTTTTAGTGTTAAATGTGTCACTTTTTAATATTAAGAGTGTTACTTTTTAGTATTAAAAGTGTTATTTTGTATTTTAATGAAAATTATAATAAATTTTCTTTTATAGTGTCACTTTTGACCGTAAAATATATCACTTTTGTCTTTTAAATGTGTCACGTTTGACTTTAAATGTGTCACTTGGTATTTCGTTAAAGTCCGTTAGGGTCCGTCAATCATTCCAATGTAAATGAGGCTAACGGAAGACTAACGGAGCTAACAAATGATTAAACTGTAAGGTGTGATAAACATAAAAATTTCACCAACAAACCTTAAAAGTACAGGGTAACCAGAGCAGAATGAGAAACTTTTCATTAATGCAGTGGCTACCCTACCGAGTTGAGCTGTTTATGTGATTTTTAATAACATGTTTTTTATTTATTATAACCCGTAAATTTATAAATGAAGCTTCGTCTTATAGTTCCGTCTTACCAAAATTCGTCCTAAACAAATTTTTTCCTCTAAATATAATGGGAGAAGCATTTAGGTAATCTACTAATTACCCTTTACAAAATAACATCAAACTAACTACCACTTTCATTTCAATAATAACCCTCATCATATTATATATACATTCTTCCATCATACCACATTTCTTTTGGATACATAAATAAATACATATATTATTAGAATACTGTTAGGAGCAGATATCAGATAGCAGGGGAGTTGTAATCCATAGGTTTTAGTACGTTGTTTCTTTCATTCCTTTCCAAATCTATCCAAAAATAAAAAATAAAAAAAATTAATACATGTACATGTTGGACTTACTCATTTAGGGCTCGTTTGTTGTGGCTAATGGCTTATGACTTATGATCGATAGCTAAATTGCCGAATGACTTTTAGTCGATTGCATGATAGATCGCTTGTTACAAATTGCTGAAAAGTCGCTTATGAGTCGTTATAATTATTTGTTAAAAAAAAAACTTGAAAATTAGTATTCATATTTTTATGTATATTTCATAAAATGATGAAATGAAGACAATCAAATATTTATTAATGAATAATTGTCTTCATGGTTTAAAAAAAACCAAAAAAGCTTAAAATTTTGGCTTTTTGGCTTTTGGCTTTTCAATGCATAAATGATGTTATACCTTACTTATTGACTTTTGGCTTATAAGCTGAAACAAACACTTTAAATATGACTTTTCAAAAGCCAAAAGCCAAAAATCACTCCAAATAAGCTGCAACAAACGAGCACTTAGTAGTACAAGTCTACGACCACTACAAAGTAGGTTCTAGACTTCTAGTTCTACGGCTTCTACCCCAACCTGTTGGATGACTTGGCCTTAATAATGCCCTCAACGGAATTAATTACATGGAGACTGAGAGCAGTCGATGACTTGGCCTTAATGCCCTCAATGGAATTAATTACACGGAGACTGAGAGCAGTCGATGACTTTGTGTGGACTTCTCCCGGAGGAAAACTAGAGGTGAGGACTGACGGTATCTATATATATATATATATATATATATATATATATATATATATATATATATATATATATATATATATATATATAAAAGCTAGGTAGTCTAAAAGAGGTAAGATCTCGTCAAAATGCACTTGCTAAAAATGAAAAGTCATTTTTGAGTATTATTATATAGTTAGCATGCATTGAGAACAAAAAACTGATTAATTGATTACACAACTCTCAAGATGTTTTGAAAATGTGTAAATATGTACATGTGGTAGAAAATACCAAGTTTCTATATAGTACGGAGTAGTATTTAATAGGAGTAGTCACACATTAAAAATCTGTAAATACAAATCTCTTTTGGTGCATACTTAATTTACTGATTAATTAAAATGAGCAAATAATATTGTAATAAGAACAAATATGCTATAAAAATTATGTTCATTGAATACATGTGATTACAAAATAAAATATAACTACAATTAATTATAAAAAAAGTTTGCTATGTAAATCTTCATATATGACTTGTTTGTATTTGAAACTTTTATGTCTCTTTCATCGTATCCGAAATTATAATATCAAAATAAAATTTATTTTTGTAAATAACCACAATTAATTATAACTTATTGGTAAACCTTTTGAATGTATATGATTAAATCATAGTGGTAGATAACAACCACAAGTTATAAATATTTAATAATATATATGTTATATAGAGAACATTATACATCTGAATTACTATTTATACTACTTAAGATCCTAAATTTTAATAACAAAAAATATCAATTATTAAACTCTAGAAAATTAATGACAAGAAAATGACTTAAACAATTATAAAAATAATGAATTAAATTATATCAATTATATGCTGACGATTAGGTGGGTTGGGTCGAAACGGATCGTGTCCCATTATAATCCAAAATAAAACGGGTCAGAATGAGTAACGGGTCGGTCCGTTTTAAACCATATTTTCCGTCAAGAAACCTACACTTACACAGTAAAAATATGGGTAATAGGTCCGACCCACTATTTTTTTGGGTCGAAATGGATAACTTGTTTCGAAAGAGAAAAAAAACGGGTCGGGTTAAGCCAAGTAATTTTCAAGCCGGGTTGGGTGGGTTAACGGGTTTTAGGTTTTAATTATCAGACCTAATTATACCGATATAATTTGTTTCCTTCATCATATTTTTTCTTTATTTTTAAATTTTGTTTACAATCTTCATTTTATTTGAGTATAATTTAATTAAAATAGATATGTGCACGTGCGTTTAACGCACGAGTGTAAAACTAGTTTACATTAATACTTAACTAGTTTTGTTAAATCGTGTGTTAAACGTAAGATTTTTTTTTTTCAATAAAATCGAAAGAGGATAAAAAATCTTAAAGGATAAAATAAGAAAAATCGGTTTATTAACAAATACACATCAGCATATCACTAAACATTATAGATTTTTAAAAAATTCCTTATACAAAACATTTGTTATTTTATTAATTGGTTTTTCATCTTCACCGCATATCAATATCTTCAAATCAAAATAATTTGTTACTTTAGAAAATGCGACATATAACTAACTGACCACAGCTAAATACTGGTTTCTTCAAGAAAAGACTTACATGTAATTATTGACTTTGACACTTGTTAATTGTCATTGCATATAATACAAAATTATATTTTCTAGAAAGATGACTTTCCTTCATTCATAGCAATCCTAGAAAGATGACTTTATTATTATTATTATTTTGAAATTTATAGAACCGGTCCAATGATATTCATGCTTAAGAGTCATTTAAGAAAGATGACTCTCCTTTTCATATAGCCATCTGTGAAAGATGACTTTAGCCTTCTTTTTAAAAAAATAATAAAAAATACATAGAACCGACCTTGAAAGGTGATATTTATGAAGGAAAGTCATTTAAGAAAGATGACTCTTCTTCATTCATAGTCATCTAGAAAGATGACTTTAAACTATTTATAAAAAAAAATAAAAATCGTAGAACCGGCATAGAAAGATTATATTTATGCTTGAGAACCATTCCAGAAAGATGACTCTACTTCATTCATAACCAACCCATGTTACAACCCAACATGTTTCTTATTACCCTTTGTTTTATCACTTTTTCCCTTTTAAATTCATGAGGGCAAAATAATCATTTTACTTACTATGTGTGCTCTATTAAACCCTATATATATATCAAAAGTCTTAAACAAATTCCAAGCCGTATTTATATATTTGTCTTTCTAAGCCCAAAACAAACACTTAACATAAACAAAAAGGTCATAATCAGGCCGGTACCTTTGGAGATATTATAATCTCTCAAGTCCACTTTCTTTTTATTCAACCAATAAAATATATTTTGGGGGGGGGGTAAAATGTCGAAGATACTCTTAATAAATAAAAGACACCCACACAAAGCCCCTGCACATCGCAATGCAAAAGTTGGGCAGCACAATGCAAAATTGGGCATCGTTTGTCTTTACATTGCCTTCTGCTAGTTTGTCTTTCTCTCCACCCACTTTTATGCCTCTTTCTCTCTATACATTTGGGTTTCTCTTTCTATATTCATTTCACACTTTATTATATCCCTTTCCCACCATCAACCCCACTTCTCTCTCTTCCCAAAAAATACAGGAAAAAATCAAATCAGAAAGCCAAGCCAATACCATAAATACATAGAAAATGATGGTTATGCGAGTGAAGATTTGTGTTTATAAAAGGCATTCAGACTTGCTTCTCGGGGGAAAAGGTCAGATCCCTTTGTCAACGTCTCAAGCCAGTCTACCAGTGGAACAGAATAGTCATTTTAGCGTCGGTATTCACTTTTTGAATTTTGCAGTACCTATTTGGTTTTGGAAATGAGTTTTCTTGCATTTTTGTTAGCTTAAATTCTAATTTTGTTTGAAATACTTGTTACATAAGAAGATTTAAGGTTAAAGAATTCAAAATTTTGAAGGAAGTTATCAAGGGGGATTGAGAGTTACAAGCTTTGATCTCCACCTATCACCAACAAATCAAACAATAATGTTGGTAATGCAGATAAAAGTGAGACACCCGCGTCGTAAGTTCATAAAAAATGATAAGGTAACGAAAAATGGAAGAAATAATAGTGTTAGCGAGCTTTTGTTGCAACACACTGAATTTCTTTGTTCCGACTTCAAATTCGAGCTTTTAGTGAGAAAATAGAAGAAGATGGAGCAGACATTGTAAGTTCCGACGCCCACAATTTAGGCATCGTAAGTTTTGACGCCCGTAATTTAGGCATCGTAAGTTCAAAATGCAGACTACTTGCACCTGGACAGAAAGACAAAGGCTTGACTTTCACTCAATGAAAGCGGGCAAAATGACAAATATCATAAGGAAAAATAGAAGTGGTTTTACTAATATTGCATATATCCAGATGTTGCAAAGAAGTGATAGTAGGAAATACGATTGCTGAAAGAGAAACTTGAATCCTTGTGCTCATGCCATTCGAGGCGGGTGACCCAGCCCTTTCTTTAACGACCCGACCCGGACCCAACACGAAATCCCAAGGTTGTGCCGCAAATAAAAGCTAGACAACTGACAAGTGCCTGCTAAGCATGTTGGCACGAGTGTTGGTCTGCAATAAAGCTCAAATAGGCTAGGGGGAGTGAATAGCCTATGATACCACATTAAAAACTTTTCTTTTGGATATGCATGAAGTATAGGTTTTAGTGGCATAGACGGTAGAATGGTCAAGCATGTCTGCTGTCGGTTTGGAACAGAACCGAACAGAACAGAACAGAAGACTTGTTCTCAGCAGAGTTATGAACTCTGCTGGTGAACCGTCAGTAAAACAAAAGCATGTTTAGAAAGAGTTTAAGCAGCGGAAATATTTAGGCTTAGGTTTTAAGAAATCTTAAGTATCTGTACACGATTATATGAACAGAACAACAACATACTTAATCCTTCTTCCAAAATGCTGGTTTTAGGAAGTCATTGAAATGTAGCTTTTCAAAAGATAAGTCAGTTTATTAAAAACACATAGAGAGATAAGGATTGGAAGATGAATAATTGAAAGAACATCTGAATTTATTCAAGGATAAATTATAGATTACATCAACCTAGACTCTCTATGAAAATTTCTGTTCTCATCTTCATCAATCCCCAAATCTTGTACTTAATCGTTTATAGACAAACTCTTAAGTACAAAGGACAATAGGAGACGAGATGAGAAACAGTAATGAGAAGACACTATTGTTATTCGTTCAGATAATAAATATCTGAACGAATGAGTGCAAAGCACTCGACCCCCTAAGATGATCGATTATTACACAATCAACAGCATTTGTATCAAAATACAAATCTGAAGATATGGATGTAATATGAACAGACAGCTCTTTATCTTCCTTGGGCAACATCTGGGTTCAATCTTCAAATCGATCAACGACTTGACCTTTAGCTTTAGAAATAGATTTTTGAAGCTTCAGCCAAAGGCTGAGTTCTTCGAAGAAAGATGAAGAACTCAAATCAAGAACTGGGTTCATGACTAAGACGAGAATCTTGACTATTGATAATCTCTGATCTCTCTTCTCTTCTTCAAGGTATTTCTTCCTAGCAATTCACAGGAGGTGATTTGCTAAGATGCAGGTAAGCTTCATTTGCAATCAGGATGTAGAGATCTGAGATGCGTTGGTGAAGACGATCTCGTTGTCGATCTCTTTTCTTCTTTGAAGTTCTTGGTGCAGATTCAGAGACTCTGTTAGTCTCTATTTTTGTCTCGGTGTCACTCCTTTTTTTCGTCGTCGGCTCTTTGAAGAGTAGAAGAGATATTCTTTTTTATATTGATCGTTGTCAAGATGATCGTTGAGATTTTGAAGATAAACTTTCTATCCGTTAGAGATGTTGTATGTTGAAATCCACTGGATAGAGATGTTTTGTTCAGCTGGACCTTTGACTGATGGATAAAGGTTTTGTCTTCAAGATCCTGAACTGGTTGCCCGTCAGACTGTCATTGATAACTTTCTGAAAAGTGAGTATGACGTCTGATGCACTGTTTAAATGATCTTTCCAATAAAGTAGATGCTTTTTCAGATCACATGAGAGAGAAAAAATCTTGCAGTATCAATGATGCCAGGTTTCACGAGGATTTGAATGGCTCTTGAAGCTTGAATACTTTTGTCCTTGTCTTGATCTGCTGTAGTCTTGACTTCTCTGAAGCACGTGCAGAGTAAGGTCTGCCGGTATGATGTTCAAGGGTGAGTTTATCTTTGAAAGAATGGCTGCTATTTGTTGATGTGAACATTCAAACTGTAACAGGTCTGCTGGTGGGTCTTCAAGGTGTCTTCGAGATGCACTTGACAAGTTTGCTGGTGAGGAATCCTTTAAGACTATGTCACTGTAGCACGTCTGCTGGTGGCGAGTCTTCAAGGTGTCCTTTAGTGCATTCAACAAGTCTGCTGGTGACGAGTTTTACGAAGAGCCTTTTGAGACTTCAGCAAGTCTGCTGGTGCTTGTGCATATGAGGTGATGTTCTGTTCAATCATCTATGAGGAGGTTAGGACTAGACTAGGACGACTTAATCTAAGACCTATGTGTTATCAAACAAACTGCCACACTAACCGGTACGCAGACCTTTTAGCCACTTGTTATGATACACAGTAATGGGAACAAACAAATCAAAATATTAGGGATATACAACAAGATAATTTGATTATCAAGAAGCATTTTCCAACAACAAGTCAAAATGTTGAGCTACACGAGTTCCAACAAAGACCACCACCACCAATAGCAACAACAACCACCACCAACAACCACAACAACAACCACCACCACCAAAAGCCCCGTGGCTACTGCGTGCCACAGAGACAATTGAATAAATACTATGACTGAAGCACATGAGCTCGAACTCACAAGAATAGCAACGTATATCTATAAATAGCGATGCTATAATAAAATGGGACTCCACGAGATATAACTTGGCAGAGTCAACTGCTACTAGCACGAACCACGATCTCAACTCGATCTATTGACCAGTTGCGCACTGCTATAGTCAATATCTACTCGGCCATTACGCGGCTAACGAACAACTGCACACTAAAACAAAGTACAAAGTGAGTCATAATGACCTAGTACACTACTACAAATAACATGATAATGTTGACAATTATTGAATAATCATGGCATCATGTTACTACAATAAAACCGTGAACATGCATCATAATATCCTTGATACTTCACAAAAATACCCTTTTCCTTTCCTCTTTCCAAAACCTTCATACAATATTATGATAATCATGTAGATGCATAAAACAACAACATAACATTTTCTTTCTTTTTTGAAATCATTCATGCAACAATATGATAATCATATAAATGCATATAAACCTCAATCTAAATCAGAGTTTACTTCTCGATTTTTACAAACCCATTGAATCAGGATGCGCTTCCTTGATCCACTTATGTCGCATTGCTACTACAAATCACGTGCACAACAAACATGTGCTCCCGACACCGATTCCCTTGTATCGTCGGCCACGAGACATCTCTCAAGTGTCATAGCTTCCAAAGTCATTCTTTACTGATATAAACAATGGACCGCTATTTCCATATTGCAGCCGCAGTGGAGGCGTGTGGAACCTTTAGTCTCTGATACGTCGACCCATAGCGGACATGAATCCCATAATTCGTGAAGGCGATGCGTTGTTCCATCATCGACAAACCACATAACAAAACCCGATAAGGCTCCTATATCCAGTTACCTTATCAAAGCCAAAAGTCAACAAGTCTCCAATATCTGATCAGCCTGTCCAAACTAAGCAAGTTAGTAATCCTACATAAACATACTACCTTACACATATTGGAAGGTAGTCAATATCACATACATGCATATTTTTGCAAGTATAACACATATAACAAGATTAGTTATTTAGTCTATCATCCATATACGCATTGAGTTCATAACGATCCTCAAACATAACATCATATATTAGTTTGAAATAATTACTCATTGAGGTCCTCATAGATCCCCCCATCAAGACTACTAAGTTAGTCCCATGACACTACCCAAAACAAGACTATACATCTAGTCTCTCAAATCATTTTATGTCAGACTTCTATTAGTCATCTTTCTCATAGTGTATACACCGATACACTCAAACTCATGCTCAAAGCAGAATATGACTATCAATAGTCATCTCTCATAAGTGTCCACTTAGTATACTTAATCACATCTCGACTTGAATGGTTGTCCCTCCGTCGATTCACCTTCATTCCATTTCATAGAGACTCTAAAGTAGTCTTTTAATAACTCGTGCCCTATCGTGCACACCTAAAATATTATTCTTGTGAGTTGCTTATTCTAAGTCAACATAAATTTCGAACTCTCATAGTTCAACTAAATGACTTGCTAGATTAGTTAAGCTTCCCAAACATATTCGTTCTCAAAGACTTATCAAGCCTAGGTGTCATTTGGACGCAATCACTACATGACCTCACGGGTCAACACAACAGAGACCAAACCCGTCTCAAATTCTATGTCAAGGCTTAAATTCAGGATTTAATGTTCATTCAGGTTTCTAAACCCAATAACAAGTAATTTGATTCCAAATCACTTTAACAAACTCAACAAACCCATTTCAATCCAACCCCACATGTTCACTAATTAAAACCCATTATAAACTTGTCATCTAGGCAAGTATTAACTCAACAAATCATGGGAAACACATCTCTAATAACCTAGCATCATAATAAGCTAGAGAGAAAAAGTAGAGGGTTTAGTAATGTACATATTTTGGCCAATAAACTCTAAATAAAATGAAAACAAACCGAAGGGAAACGTTCTCCTCGTCGAGAGCTTCGTGATGGTGGTCTTGGCTCAACGATCAAACGGTCGGATCTCTGGGAATCGCCGGAATCCTCCATGGGAGCTCTCTCTCTCTCTTTGTGTCTAACTCACGGTTGGGTGCACAAAATGAGGGAGAGGAGAAGGCGTTGGGGCTGATAAGGGTGATAGGGGACGAAATTACCCTTTCATTGAGTGGACATGGGTAAATGAGGGGGTTATTTTAAGGGTAGAATAGGTAAAACACTACAAAATATCAAAACAATTGAAGCCACAATTGGGACAAGCCGATCGCCTTGTCCATCACTAGGAAAGCGTCTTACTCCATTTCTCATTATGCACTTGTGCTGCCAAATAGGCGGTCGTCTGGTCCCTTTGCTAGGCGAGTGCCTTAGCTAGAAGAAAGAAAAAACTTGAAATCAAGTCCAAAGGGTCCTCAACCCAACCCCAAACAATCTAAGATGATTCCTTACTCAAATCAAGTCTAAAACGTGCCCGAACGAAGCCCGAAACAACCCAAAATGAAACCAAAACAAAGCACAATAACTAACAATCAAAGTAACTAATGAAACAATGATTCGACGGGCAAGAATATGAGACTCCAAACAAGTTAAGGAACTCAAAAATTGGATTGAACACTTCTACGAAATTGTACATAAATTAAGAGTATCTAAACTCCAAGGAATGAGACGTTAACGCAACTTGAACTCAAACGATCAAACGAAGATGAAAGCGATGCAACGCTCTTCACCAACGCACGTCCAACTCAAGGATACTTCTTTCATGAAGTAGATCATGTCTATATAAGTAAACGACGATCAAACAAAGACCTAAGGATCATCCAAGGTTACGAACAAGTTCACGCAAGTTAACCCTCAATCAAGTCGGGTTTCCAACAACACCAAGTTACAACTTGCAACTCTAGCAAGTTAATGGATTCAAATCGATCAACATAAGGGTATTGGTTATATCTTAATCTAACCAAACACTCAAAGTCTCGCACGAAAAGTCTAACATATGGGCAAGAGGCACATGAAGTTCCTGGGTGTTACACTTTCTTTAGACTTCGCAAATCTCTGTAGTGAAATTGAGATTGCTCGACTTCAGAAGAAAAAGAAGAGAAAAAATACAAAAAAGAAACAATCATTGAATGAGTTTCGAATATCTCTCCAACTCTGAGTTCTTCAGCGGTTTGGAAAGTTCATCAACTGTTTTTTCTCAACAGCAATGTAAGTGGATTTGTAGTTTTTAGATTGTTTTCAAAAAAGATGGCACTATGAAAAAAGAGATCGAGCAACAACCCAAAAAGGATGGTGGGAGGGAGAAGGGTCTTTTAGGAAAAAATTAACAAAAATGGACTTATACAGTTGAAAATAAAAAAAATGACACTTTAATGATTAACATTTTAGAAAAAAGGGACCGACCTGTAATTAATCCTAAACAAAACACTCCCAAAAGTTTAATAGTCCACAGAAAAAGACATGACATGACACAACAAATAACATTGGTAGTTGATGTATTTGTTTGTTTCTAAACTTTTCTTTTTATGAAAATATTTTTATTTTTTATTCATACTTTTTTATTTACTTTAATTATAGTCACAATCAAAAGTCTTAAAGAAAATTACAAAGTATACAAATCTATAACTAATACTTAAACAAAGTCGATGTTGTCACGTGACGACTTTCTGTGAAAAGCTAAAAGTTTACAAGAGATTTTGTGCTGCCACGTATCACATTCGAATATCGGCTTTAGGATTTTGTTTTTAATTTTTTCAAATATCGCTTAATTAAACTAGATTTTATCATATATAATCTATACAAGTTTAATTTTACTAACTATTCAATTTCCATCTCTTTTCATTTTTATACTCCATCAGTCTCAAAATTATTGTCTTGCTTTTAATTTTCGCTCGTCTGTCCCAAAATAATTGTCTTATTTGAAAGTTTCCTTTTAAGGGCATCACTTTTACCATTTTACCCATATTTTTCTTCTTACTTTAATTTTGGGCCACAAATTCATGAGCTTTAAATGAAACCATGCATTATTCTAAAATTAATAATCGAGTCAAAACTTTTTTTCTTAATTCGTGTGACAAGTCAATTAAGACAATAATTTTAGGACGGAGGGAGCACTATTTAATTTAAACAAATTATTCACGGGACGATTTTATATTATTTGTTCTTCTACTAATCTATATTTATAAATTATTAATTACTATTCGATTAATTATCTATTAACTATTATTAAAACAGAAAACGCTGCTGCCACATAACGACTTTTTCTTGAATGATTAAAGTTTTAAATGAATTATGTGTTTTGACGTGTCACCTTTTTATGAAATTGTAAAAAAATCTTTTTTTTTTGCTACCGAAAATTAATATCAGATAGATTTTAAAACCGGTATCTCCTTTATATATGTTAAAGTTTTTTTTTGCTGTC
Source organism: Codonopsis lanceolata (assembly GCA_013146195.2). Taxonomy (NCBI): domain Eukaryota; kingdom Viridiplantae; phylum Streptophyta; class Magnoliopsida; order Asterales; family Campanulaceae; genus Codonopsis; species Codonopsis lanceolata. The sequence goes on from JABEVN020000052.1 coordinate 125,380, forward strand.
CAAATCGGTTAATACGAGATAAATTTCATCACATTTGATTTAGACGCGTTTCACTTGATTAAGACTCTAAATTTTCATGGTGAAAGTGTTTTTTGTGTGTGGATAGATTGTATCAATTCCCATAGATTTTAATTTTTTAATTACATATTTATATAATCAATTTTGAATATTTACCTTATTTTTCGTTTCTTTCGAACTATTCAAATTAATTTTTTAAATTATTTATTACAGTTTTAAAAATCATCTTATTATAAACAACTTTTTTCACACAAAAAACTATTAAAACCGTGTATACAGTACTATATATTTATAATTATTGGTTTTTTCTGCAAAAAATTAAAACCGTATAGATTTTAAAACTAGTGTCTCCTTTATACATAATAAAAGATTTTTGTACCATTTTTTACTGCCAAAATCGTTTAAAACCGGATATAGTTTATCACATTTGATTTAAACGTGTTTCACTTGATTTAGACTTCAAATTTTCATGATAAAAGTTTTTTTTTTGTGGATAGATTTTATCAAATTTGATTTAAACGTGTTTCAATTGATTAAAACTCTTCACTTCTTACGGTAGAAGTGTTTTTTTATACAATTTTTTGCTGCCAAAATCGTACCGGATGTATTTTATCATGTTTGAGTTAAACAAGTTTTATTTGATTAGGATTCTTCAATTCTGATGGTATAAGTTTTTTAATTTTAATTATTTTACCAAAACTCGGTCAATTTGAAATAATTTTATATAATTTGATTAAACGTGTTCAACCAACAACACAAACAACCACTGCAAAATATTTTCCCTCTATCAAACACCTCCTTGACGAGTCTGTCTTCATGATAATTCCCATCCCCTCCCTTCTTCGCACACTCACGGTAATAATATTTGTTTGATTTTATAATTCGCATGAATTTTCGATTTAATAATTCGGTGTTAAGGTACAATTAAATTAATTTAAATTTCACCAATAAAAAGTTGTTCTAGTGTAATTATAGGTCTCGCACTCCAACTATAATTAAACGGTTCCTTGTGGACTTTGTTTCAAGGGATATTTCCTAAATTATTGTTGTAACGACCTGAGCTCGAAAGTCCGATCCATTACGTATAGCCTCATCGTACCTGGTCATCAGCCTGATGTTAGTTGGTGTAGCCTCAAACATCCCTATTGTCATCGATCATTTAACAATCTCCCCCGTGATTGAGGTTTTACAATTTCCCACACTCAAATCCTTGACTTGTCATCGAAATTCTCCACTCAACCTTGTTGTATTGACAATCTCCCGACAATTTTCCCCACTCAAATCCTTGACTTGACGTGAAATCGAATTCCTTGACTTGACGACAATCATCGAACGATGCAGATTGAGGTGGCTTCTTCGGTGTAGCAATTTTGATTTGTTTCCACAGTATATAGACAAGTCTAACACCTGGCCATCATCCGATGATGTAATTAGTAAAATGTGAAATTAGTTGTAACTCGACCTGATTGTGACTATTTCTTGGCCTTATTACAATTGTTATATTTAACTATTTTTGAGTGAAATTAGTTGTAACTACTGACCTGACTTGTGACTATTTCTTGGCCTCACAAATGACAATATATAGGCAAGTCTAAAGACTTGGTAAAGTAAAATGTGACTCGAATAGTCCATCTAATCTACTTTTAAAAAGTAATGGCTTTTCTTCCACTAATTTCTGAGCATCAAAGATACCGTAACCGCGTATTGCGGCATCCGATACTTTTTGCTTTTCTTTTCTTTAAGTGACTTGTCTATTACATATCCACAGCTTCCAAGATTCTATCTCGCCATTTCTTCTAATCTTGAAATACCATCGTTTTAATCATTTGGTTTCAAATTAAGTATTTATTCTAGGTAAAAAAATTGTTTGAAAGTTAATTTCTTTTTTTTAAAAAGAAAAATGACACTTTTATTAGTCAATTAGTAATAAAATAACGTTTTTATGATTTGATTTTTGAAAATTGATTCTTTAAATGAAACATCCTGAAATACAACAATGAAATCTTTTCGAACACGGAGGAAGTATATTTTATGTAATTTTTGTTAGGAGTAGTTGAAATGATAAATTCATAATTCATGATTGATTAAACTAGTTCTTTTTGTCAAAATCATGATAACGTGCTTTTAAAAACCTTAGGAAAGCGAATGAAAATGATTTTAAAAGTTGGATGATATATAATGATAAAATTGCATCTTTGTTTAAAACTACAATGACAATGAGTGATGTAGGTGTACGAGCCCATTAACTATTTTTTTTTTGTACAAATTCGTTATTTCACCAAAATATATTTGATAAATTGCAAATATATTCGAGGAACAATTTAGAGTTCCGAAGATTTAGTGATGCCTATTTTTTTTTAAAATGTTGAATTTGTCGCCATACTCAAATTTCATGAGAAAATTGTTGGCCAGTACCTTTTGTCAAATCTTTAACCCCTACAGTCTCGTCTTTTTTTAACCAAAAAATGTCATTTTCATAAAATTGTTTCGAAAACGCCTAGATTTGTCTTCTTCAATAGCTCTAGCATTTCTTCCTCCAGCAATTCTCTCACATCTCCAACATATTCTTCTTAAGTTGTTTGAAAATCACAATTGTTGCGGCAACGAAACGGAGATTGACTTGCCTGGTTAGGAGAGGGCAGCGCCCCGTCGTGAGGGTTTGGGGGCATGGTAAATAATTTTTAGAAAGGAAAGCAAAGGAGGAGGAAGAAGAAGGCAGAAGAGATGCAGATGAAATTAGTATGAATCACGATGCATCGAATTTCAATAGTGATGCATCGATTTGGATTCGCGATGCATCACTACGAAATGGAACTAAACCAGTTTGAATCGTGATGCATCGATTTGGAATCGCGATGCAGTGCTGTGAAATAGACATGATAGTTACACAATTTGAAATCATGAATCGCGATGTAAAAATCATGAATCGCGATGCACATAATCATGCATCGCGTTTCCAAATCAAGCATGATACTTACATGTGTGCTCGGTTCATTAGGAGTATACCTCGTCCTTTTGCATAAAAAAATATCTTTTTTCGATTAAAAAATATAAGGTAAACTTGAGTGATTAAAAACTTTTGAAAAGGGGCGGCTCAAATTTCACTTAAGTTACATTGACATAGCTCTTAGTCATTTGGATCTCTCTGTCCAGTTTAGAGCCCATGTGAATTGTAATTGTGGGCTGGGATATGGGCTTATTTCATTCACCCAATGAAATTTGCTAAGTGGAAAATGAAAAGCCTCACACTATTATAGAAGTTTAGCCCAATATCTTAGTCGGCCGAAAGAGGAGTAAGAGAACAAATTGAGGTACAAGTGTATTTTTATTATAATGGAGGAAATTAGAATGTGTCTCATAGTTTGGACTTTGCACGTTCTTTAATTCTATTGGAGCCCAGCTGGCAGTTTCAGATTGGGTCTACTAATGGGCTGGTTCAGTTCTCTGTCACAGGTAGCCTTGTACCCCACAGTGACAGTGACTTTTCCCGAACGGGCCAATATACGGAGAAATCTATTTCTCCAAGTTTGCATAAACTACGAAAATTTCAAACCATTGGTCATTTTTGATCAAACCCATTGATAGGTAATAGGTTGGCTTCAAAAATATCTTAAGCGTCAGAAAGAGACATCAAAAGCTGCATGCATTGCTAATTATTGATGTTTTGAGTCCCCACAATAAGAATGTAAGATGATAAGAACCATATCCGTCAGGAATTTCTGATCTTCAATTCTAAATAATTCAAATAATTAATCGACCCGTGATTATTTTATAAAAATTCAATCATGCTAGTCGGTATTAGCCTTTAATTCAACGACCTTCGAGATGAAAAGCAATCTAGCACTCTCCTCGTCATTTAGATGTTTGAGTTAAGTCACTTAAGTGGGTTGGTATGGTTGTAATGTTTGAGACATCACGCTCGACCAAGGTAGGCTGATGGCGGGTCGAGGCTTTCTGATCGGAGATGATTCTCCTATCTTGATAATGAAAACTCGTGTTCTGAACGTGATGGCTCATGCGACTAGCATGTGATCGGATTTTGGGTTGGGAACATCATTTATTTTTTTGGCAAAATTCAATACCAAACTAGATGGAGAACACCTAATACCGACACTTGACACTGGACACCGGAAAAGGGTAAAACTTAAAAGTAAGAGCATGAACAACAGTTTGTATCAAACAATTCAAATCAAACACCAATTCAAACACAACTTATTAAAAATCAATAAAAAATAATCAATTTGATACTCATTTGATTCAAAACCAAAAAACTCTTTCAACATGGCATATAATCCAATACTTTTACATATTACACCATATTTATCTCCATTACTTTTAAAAAAATTCTTCAAAAAATGGTTAAAAACTTGAAAAAATCATAGAAAATTTGTCTGATATCCAATTGAAACAAACCAACTTTCTATTTATAGGTAAAAATGTACACTTTAATTTAGAAAAAAAACTAAAAAAATTGTTTTGGCCGAAAATAGGCCAAGAAAAACGATGGTGGAAAAGTTAATCCATCCACTTGAAAACTGTCATGTGGAAAGGGGAAGGCAGGAGGTGTCAGGTTGGTATGTTGGTGTTGGGACGCTTTTTTTTGAAATTTTCGGTATGAAACGACCGTGTTTTATATTGTAAAATGCTAAAACACAATCCTTTTGATATTTGGTCGGTTGGTTTGATTTTTTTTTAAATTTATAGCCTATATTGATTCAAATTAAACCAAATCAAATAATAATTATATTATATTTTATTTTATTTAAATACATCATTGTAAACAAGAAATTAGTTTGATTTGGTATTTGATCTACCGTTGTCATGTTCTATTAATTTAAGATTGAGCAGAGAAATGGGGTAATGCAGGCGTGAACAGGCTGTTGGTTGGTCCCAAAGAAAGCGACTGCGATTGGAAAACAGACGACACTTTTCGCCTTTATTTCCTAACTAGAAGGTCCAGAACGATGTATAGGCTAAACCCATACGATCCAATGGTTCATCACCCATTTCTCAACAGCAAGGGAATTTCATAGTTTTCTGTTTTGACTTATTAAAAATCATTGGATATGTCAATTACAGTCCGAGGGGAGATTTTTTTACGGCTTGAAAAATTCGATAAAATACATAAATAGATAAATAGAAAATGAGAGGGCGCATTTAAAAAAATGTATCCCAATTTGTTGTCTTAATGGAACTTTTATTTCAATTTACATGATATTATATAATAAGCGAGTTCCTGTAACATTCGTTTGATAAAAGTCACACTATCTTACAACTCAACACATGGTGGGTCAAATTAAAAAAATCCGTCTTATAAAAACTACCCATAAAAAAAGTGGTCTCCTGTAAAACGATCGTACAGATGCTTATCCGTAAGACAGATCTATTCATGTTAAATAAGTCAAAATTCAGAAATATCAATACAATCTCTTAATTTTTAAAAATTACTGCATCACCCCTTATTTTTATATATGCAGAGTGTCATTTTTTACTATTAACAATGTCACTTTGTAGTATAAAATGTGTCACTTTTGACCCTATTAGCGTTTCGTCAAAATTCGTTAAGGTCTGTCAAACATTATAAGACAAATGAAGTTAACAGAGGGCTAACGGAGCTGACAGATGATTAAATTGCAAAGGTTAGGACGAAAGAAATTTTCGACCACAACTGTTGAAAAACCACGGTCACCGGAGCAAAAGAAATCTTAGTCGGACATTAAAATAATCACATTACGAAGTTGGAGGGAATTGAGCTTAAGACATTCCTTAAGGTTTAGAGCTTCTACCATTCACCAGCTCATCTAGGCCATTTTTATGATTATTTGTAACATGTTTTAATTTATTGTAATCCGGGAATTTCTAAATGAAGCTCCGTTTTACCAAATTCCATCTTACACAAGTTTTCACCCCCGTAAAATCGTCTTTTTAAGTTTTTGTCTTATTTAATTTGTAGAATCGTGTACGAGTTGACCATTATTTAGTTTTGATGCTCATTAATGAGAAGTTCCTCTATTTGCTCTGGCGCCCCTGGACTTCCAATGTTTATCGTTGAAATTCTTATGTTTTTCATGCCTTGCAGTTTAGTCATTTGTCAGCTCCGTTAGCCATCCGTTAGCATCAATTGTCTTGGGATACTTGACAGATCCTAACAGACTTTGACGAAATGCTAAATGACATATTTAAAGCCAAACGTGACACATTGAAAACACAAAAGTGACACATTTTAATGTTAAAAGTGACACATTTTAATGTTAAAAGTGACACTATAAAGGGAAATTTATTATAATTCTCATTAAAATATAAAGTAACACTCTTAGGTGTCGTTTGGTTGCCAGGATTAATGTCAAATAAGATTAATAAGCCGAGTTGCCTGATGTTTGATACGCAATAGGTGATCGAGACTAATAGCACGAGTTATCCGGATAAAGTCATTATCCCCTCACTATTAATACCAAGGGGGAGGGTGGTATTATTAGCGTCCTCACTAAAAAAAATTGGGATTAACATTTGTAATCTCAAAACTACCCCCAATATACAAGTGAAGATTAATAACGAGGGCACTAATAGTACTGGGATTAATAATATTGCTTATCCTTGTCCGAGTACCAAACAAGCCATTATCTGTAAAAGAATTCACTTTATTGGATAGATCATTCAGACAGTGCATCAGATGTCAGACTTACTTTTCAGGAACCTATCAATGACGGTCTGACAGGCAACCAGTTCAGGACCTTAAAGATAAAGACTTTATCCATCGGTCAAAGGTCCAGCTGAACAACACATCTCTATCCAGTGGATTTCAACATTCAACATCTCTAACGGATAGAAATTTTATCTTCAAAATCTCAACGATCATCTTGACAACGATGAATATAAAAAGAAATATCTCTTCTACTCTCAAGAGAGCGACGATGAAAAAGGAGACAATAAAAAGTCTCTGAACCTGCATCAAGAATTTCGAAGAAGAAAAGAGATCGACAACGAGATCGTCTTCACCAACGCATCTCAGATATCTACATCCTAGTTGTAGTGACCCTACCCAGACCTTAGCAACTCATCTTATGTGAATTGCTAGCAAGAATCTTCTTGAAGAAGAGAAGAGAGATCAGAGATCATCTACAGTCAAGATTCTCGTCTTGGTCAAGAATTCAGTTCTTGATTTGAGTTCTTCATCTTTTCTTCGAAGAACTCAGCCTTTAGCTGAAGCTTCAGAAACTTATTTCTAAAGCTAAAGGTCAAGTCGTTGATCAATTTGAAGATCAACCCAAATGTTGCCCAAAGAAGATGAAGAGTTGTCTGTACATATTACATTCATATCTTCAGATTTGTATTATGATACAAATGCTGTTGATTGTGTAATATTCAATCATCTTAGGAGGTCGAGTGCTTTGCACTCATTCGTTCAGATATTTATTATCTGAACAAATAACCATAGTGTCTTCTCATCATAGTTTCTCATCTTATCTCCTATTGTACTTTGTACTGAAGAGTTTGTCTATAAACGATTAACTACAAGACTTGGGGATTGATGAAGATGAGAACAAAATTTTAATAGAGTGTCTAGGTTGATGTAATCTGTAATTTATCCTTGAATAAATTCAGATGTTCCTTCAATTATTCATCTTACAATCTTTATCTCTCTATGTGGTTTTAATAAACTGATTTATTCTTTGAAAGACCACATTTCAATGACTTCCTAAAACTTGCATTTTAGAAGAAGGATTAAGTATGTTATTGTTCTGATCATATAATCGTGTACAACTACTTAAGACTTTTCAAAACCCAAGCCTAAATATTTCCGCTGCCTTAAACTCTTTCTAAAACAGGCTTTTGTTTTACTAACGGTTAACCAGCAGAGTTCATAACTCTGCTGAGAGCAAGTCTTCTGTTCTGTTCTGTTCTAAACTAACAGCAGACATGCTTTATAAGTCAACCGTCTATACCACTGAAATCTATACTTCATGAACACCTAAAAGAAAAGTTTTAATGTGGTATCATAGGCTATTCACCCTTCCCCTTTAGCCTATTTGAGCTTTATTGCGGACCAACAATCACCTAGGTGGAGAATGGACTGTGGATATGAGGGATAGCGAGCTAGAAGGTGGGCAGAAGGGGCGAACTTGGGCCGGGTGGCTTGGGTCCAGGAAGCTGGACGCGGGTTGGGCTGGTTGGATAAGGTGGGTTCACGTGGCTGCTTCAGGAGGCGATAACGCAAGGACCAGAATCTAAATGGTGTCGGCTTCCCTACAGTTCTGGAAGTTACGCCGGTGCCCTTGGCCTTTCTTGGATAAGCACCACCTTCCTTCCCCTCCCAGACTTCGCAGATTAGTCCTCAGTTAGCCCAGATTGCCTCCGTTAAGCCTGATTTGCCTTGGAATACTTAACGGGCTTGACGGACTTTGACCAAATAATTAACAATTCAACTTTTCAGCCCGGAATTGCCTCGAACTTCATGCTAAACACCAAATAATTGCTCAATTATGCATGGAAACCTACATTAAGCACAAATATATACAAATAACAATATTTTCAAAGCATAATTAACTCAAAAATAACACAAAATAGAAGAAAATTCCCAGGAAAATTCGTGGAAATCTTGGGCTCATCACACCCCCAAATTTAAACTTTGATCTTCCTGAGCAAAGAAAATGAATTATGAAAAAGCTCGAGAACAATATGAAATGAAGGTGACGCTCAATTAAGATCTCACAAGCATTACCATCCAAGAGATCAACCCAAAATTATAAACATGCATAATAGAGGTATGAATTGATTCATATGCTAGCAAACAATCCTCAAACAACTATTCATACCATAAAACATTTTTATTTTTATTTTTCGCCCGAAGTAGCAATGCTCTAGCTTAGATTGAATGGCCAACCGAGATACCAAATGCAAGTCAAACCGAAAGAGTCATCAACTAAATTTTTCTCACAAGACAAGCCAAGAACACACGGTATGACAATATCAGTAGGACTTTATAAAACTTGTATGTTCGACCAAGGTTTGGGCTACAAATGAATACTAGGATAGCAAGCGAAGAGAACAAAGAATTTGAAGTCTTCACAAGATGACTAGCTTCATGAAAGACTTTGAAAACCAACATCACTTTGTGACCGATGTATGCTACATCTTATTTCGAAGTCTTTAATATAAAACTTTTGAAACTAATGTAAGTCTAGTTGGCAACAAAATAAGGTTGGAGGGGGGGGGTGAATAGCCTTTTAAAAACTTTGAGGGTTGTTTTGAAAACATTTGAAAATTGCAGCAGAAAAGATAAATTTTCAGCAGCTGATGTAAAATCAAGATGTAGCAGCTGATGAACTTAAAACAGTTTGGTTTGGTTTTCTTTTAATCACTTAAGTATAAGGACTGGATTAAAGGACAATATATAAGATCAACTATGTAAAGAATTCAAGAATATAACTGTTGAACGCTTAAGTAGATAGAAACTGCTTAAATGTATGAACAATAAAAACAACATGTGGACATAACACAATATTTGAAGTGGTTCACAGTGTTAAAACTGCTACGTCCATTACCAAGTTGGTCAAATTTGGATTTTGAAGTGCACTAAGAATATATAAATGCTAAGTAGTCATTAACAGATCAGTGTACAACAAAAATCAGTATTTGAGGAGTTTGATCTAGCAAGAATCAAACTCGTGCAATAATCAAAGGTTCCTTAGGAATTTGACAGAGTAAAGGAACAGAGAATCAGTGATTGTTTAAAACAGAAACTAGACAAGAAAATATATGAAAGAAACTATCTAGTAATGTTTTGAAAAAGAAACTCTTCAAGGAAAGATTGAAGTTTTTGGTTTGAATGAGAGCTTCAACGTATTTTTCTCTTTTTGAGTGTTGTAAATAATTATTTATTTATGAAAGTGTGAGCGCGTAATATTACAAAAAGGTGACTTCTTCAATCCTTGTTTCAAACATTTTATAGAGATATCCAAAATTGTAGCAGTTTGAGAGAACGATGTTGAATCTTGAATTTCTTGTTGAAATAATGTTTCATTGAATAACCAAAAAATCTGAAAACTGTAAGAGACAAAGAGTATTTTATAACATGAAATATTAAAGAGAGTGGTTAATTAGGTATGAGTATACAAAAAACATTTATGATATGCACGAAAATTTTCTATTGATAGGACATGTGAATACTGAATAGTTCTTTTATTTGAAAAAGTTTTACCAAAATAATGTTTTATACTAATTGCGTGAATGTCAGATTTTTTCAAATGAATACAATGTTTTCAGCAGGTAGAAAATTTAGAGTATAAGCAGGTGCTTACATTGTGTATCAATGACTTATGTTTTAGGCAGATAAAATGAAACTAAAATGTAGGCTGCTAAGCAAAGTCAAAAGAGTATCTGTTGCATAAACAATATATAATCATATATGCTGAATGTTTCAACAGGTAGATTTAGACTTTTTACAAAGTATAAGTTTAAAACCGATTTACGGATTTTGGATAAGTATTTAAACTAGCTGGTTTTAATTTAATGGTTTTAAGTAAATCTAAGGTATGTAAGTTTCTACAACTAACATCTCTTTCTAAACAATGTAAGATATATCTTTTCAATTGTGATAAATTATATAATATTTTGTAACAAATGTGAGATATATGTATCTATTCTATTTGTAATATGAAGTATTTAATCTAAAAAAAATTTAAACCAACATTTTTTTTAAATAATGCGAGATACATATCGTTTATTGGTAATAAGAGTAGAAGTCTTTAATATAAACTTTTAAAAACTAACATCCTTTTCTAAACAATGTAAGTTGTATCTCTTCTACCGTGATAAAGGTAGAAGTCTTTTATCAAAAGACTTTCAAAACTAACATCAATTTATAATCAATGTAAGATATATCTTTTTTATTTGTAAAGATGTATTTCATATTGATTATAAATTGATTTTGGCTTTAAAAGTCATTATATTAAAAATCGAACATTTTATTACCAATAGAAGTGAAAGTAATGTTGGTTGTAATATATATATATATATACACACTATTAACAATTGATGAGATTAATAATAGAGAATAATATATCATTATTATATTAATTATTAATAATTATTATTACTAGGTAATTACTAAAAAATAAAGAGTCACATATAAATGCTTGAAAATAAAGATTTATCTAATTGAGGGTGATGTGGTAGAACAATGCTCCTCACCAACTTGAATGTTTAAGTAGGCATCTCTTCTAATGATTAATTTAAATTACATAATCAATAAAGAAGTTTCCAGATAACACAATAATTAACTAGTTGAAAATTGATAAATTGATAGTATTTATACATACAACCACATCATAATCAAGTTCATTGATTTTATAAAGTCTATACTCCAATTACAGTTATTACTTAAGTGATTGAGTACATTGCAAACACACCACTAGTTACCAAAATTTCATGAAATTATAAGGATAAATATCGGTAACAATCCTTCCTAAAAGTCTAAAACAAAGACAACTTTAAATTTCCAATACAATCTCCAATCTTTCAAATTAATCAACACTTCCAAATTTTTAAAGACGTAATCTTCAAGAATGAGATGTCATGGTTTACACAATAATGCATATATCCTGGTTAATTAGGTAAATGTAAATATGTATAGAAGTAAAATTACACTAGCTAAGACCATCTCCAACAATTTGGTGTAAAAATTATACCAAATCTTTAAATTGCAATTATTCTTAAAATATTCTTTATTATTTCATTATTTCATTTAATTTGTACTCCAAGTATATGCTTTATTTCATTGACTTTGTATTAATGTATTTTAGCAAAACAAATGTATTATTTATTGAATTAATATTATATTAAATTAAATACTATGCATTAAAAATAATAATTAAATGCAAGAATTTAATTGAGATTAAAATAACTATTAAAATGTATGTTGTGTGAGTTTAATTTAATGTAATGTATTTTCGTTTTTTATTAATGTCTAATATTTATAAACTTTATTATATATAATTTTAACATTGTATATAACTAATAACTAACAATATAAAATAAAAATAATTGAATTAATTTTTTGTATTATTTAAACCAAAACATCAAAGTAGTATTTAAACTAAACAACAAAACTAACAATAATAATAAAAACTAAAATACAAAATAATTATTTAAACCAATAAAAAAAAAGAAGAGGGAAGATGAAGTAGGGAAAATCTTGCACTAAAGTTGAAGTGAATTGAGCTTCACTTCAAAATGAAGCATGTTTTGCCATTAAAGAGAGGAATAATTGCAATTTGCAAAAAACTTCATTTTTAAGTTTTGAAGCATTAGTTGGAGATAACCTAATGTACGTTTCGAAAACGAGTACTTGTAATATCACATTTGAACCATTGACCAGTTGCCAAATTCGATTATACATGGTTACGGGTTACCCACGTTATATATAGTTAAATTAGTTAATAATCGTCAATTTTAAATCACTCTATTTCAGATATCTATAGATAAATTATAAATTGTCATTCATAAGATATGGTTAACTGTCAAATCAAAACAACTCAAATCAAACACAACTCATTAAAAACTAAAAAAATAATTTATTTGATACATATTTGATTCAAAAAAAAAAAAAACATTTCCAACGGTGGTACAAAATCAAATACTTTTACATATTCCACAATTTTTATCTCTATTAATTTAATATTTTTTAGAAAAATGACTAAAAAGTTGAAAAAATCATTGATTTTTTTTTTCCTGATATTTAAATAAGACAAACCAAGTCTCTATTTGTAGATGAAAATGTGTATTTAAATTCAGGAATTTTTTTGGCTTAAAATTGGTCAAGACAATATGGTTAAATAAATATTATCCACTAAGATTTTGCCATATGGAAAGGGCAGGGGGCAGGAGGTGTCAGCCCCCCGTCAGCCGCTTGTAGCCTCCGTTGGCCATTGCTTTTTTTTTTTTTTTTCAGAGGTGGTTTCCTCTAAGATGGTCTTAAGGATTTTTATCCGTAAGATGGATCTATCCGGTTAAATGAGGAAAAATTTAAAAATCTCAATGCATCCCCTTAGTTTTTGAAAATTATAGCGCCATCCCTCATATTTATATATGCAGAGTGTCACTTTTTATTATTAACAGTGTCACTTTGTAATATAAAATGTATCACTTTTGGCCTTAGAAATGTTACTTTGTATTTTTAATGAAAATTATAATTTTTTCTCTAAAAAAGTGTTACCTTTTGGGCTTAAATATGTCACTTTTAGTCTTAAATGTGTTACTTTTACTTTGAAAAGTATCTCATTTTTTTATAAATGAAAAATCATTACGTTTAGTATTAAAGTGTTACTTTATAACCAATGTTCTAAAAATCGTTAGGCGGCCGCTAGACGGCACACTAGCGTCTAGCGCCTAGGGGACTAGTCGGGGCGTAATCGGGGCCTAGGCGGGGCCTAAAATTAAGGCATAATTACCATATTTTTTTTTTGATAATTTACATCAAAGATCAAACACACTGACTACAAATTTAATGTTTTTTATGTTTGTCATTTTATCAAACACTTGTCTATATTTGTAAAATGAACAAAAATATACAAACCTACATTTAATCACCAATTCTCAACAACCCCAAAACAATAAACCAGCCAAGTTTAGAACTAAAAACAAAACAAAATATTACTCAACCTACCTACTGCCCCTACAACCCACAGTCTAACATATCTTCCCTAATCCCTTCGCATTCTAAATTATGAGTCTCGAGACAGCCCCCTTCTTCTTCATCTTTTTGTCTTCTTCTTTCTTCTATCTATCTGGCAGACCGATAACGTAGGTGCCGACTTGGTCGATTAGACGGCGACTAAAAAAGTCGCGGCGGTAGAGAGGGGCCTAGCGCCTAGGCGGAGCTAGGCGGAGAGTTTTAGAACACTGTTTATAACATTAAAAGTGTCATTTTTAACATTAAATGTGTTATTTTTGACCATACAAGAGTCATTTTGCCTTATAACTAAAAATCGTCGTTATTGATCTTAAAAGTATCACTTTTTAGCATTGAAAGTGTTGCATTTTAGTATTAAATAGGTCACTTTTGACAGTCACCGTTAGTTTTAAGTGACACTTTTTAGTATTAAATGTGTCACTTTTTATTATTAAGAGTGTTATTTTTTAGTATTAAGAGTGTTACTTTATATTTTAATGAGAATTATAATAAATTTTCCTTTATAATGTCACTTTTAACATTAAAATGTGTCACTTTTGTGTTTTCAATGTATCACGTTTGACTTAAAAAATGTCATTTAACATTTCGTCAAAATCCGTTAGGATCCGTCAAGTATCCCAAGTCCAATTGATGCTAACGGAGCTGACAAATAATTAAATTATAAGGCGTGGAAAACATAAGAATTTCGACGGTCAAACATTGAAAGTACAGGAGTACCGAAGCAAATAGAGCAACTTTTCATTAACAAGCATTAAAACTAAATAATGAGACTAAGAGGTATTGAACCTACAACCTCCTCATTCTATTCTAATGTATCTATCTATCTATTTTATTCTAAACCTTAAAGCTTTAGGACCAACCAACTCAGCTAACATATTATTATATCTTTTATTAACATGTTTTCTTATTAAACCGCGAATTCTTAAAAGAGGTTCCATCTTACGGACTTATGATCCATAAAACCGTTCTACACAAGTCTTTACTTTTTTTTAATTCTTTTGCTACAAAACGATGCCGTTTTGTATACTTTTTTGCTAAAGCACAATTGTTTTACTTCTTGTATATGATTTGATTTGATTTTGATTTGTATTACAAATCAAATAAGATTTATATTTGATTTTTAATGATTCTACCGGTGGATGTAAAGATTTGATTTTGATTTCCAAATAAACTTACGTTGACCATGTTCTAATCTTTCCATTGTAAGCATATATAGATTTTACCAAAAAAAAAAAATTTAAAAATCCCCATAACATTCGTGGAGTCAAGATAGCAACAGGAGGAATTTTTGGTTGATAATAGCGGCGAAGAAAGGTTAAATGGGAAGAAGTCTTATCACGTTTGATGCACCTTATCATAGATTACTCACAAGAGACGGGCTGACGGGGTCACATGAAAAGTGGGGCTCTGGCCCCTTTTAACTATGAGAATGTTGCAATTGAGAGACTCTAAATGTAATACCAAAAACTCTAAATAAAGTAAATAATAAATGAGTAAGTTTAAATTTGAAAATAAAATATACCTCAAAATTTAGGTTGGGGACAGCTTCAACAGCAAATTAATTAAATTAAATTCAATGATGAGATAAGAGAGTTACAGCTTCAATTCGGGTTGGGGGCAGATTGATAGCTTCAATTCCATTTGAGATAGAGTGAAAAGAAAAGAGAGATAGAGTGAGAAGAGATAGAGTGAGATAGAATGAGAGAAACAGTTCACAAATGAGAGAGGGGGTCGGGTTAGGGAATAAGAGCGGGGGAAGGGGGGGTGTTGGTTGGTTTAGGAATTAATGGAGGGGGTGGGTAATGTGTAAATGTAGTTAGGGGTAGTAAGGTCTTTTTATTATTTAAATGGTGTTACGTTTAAGGTTTTAAGTGTTACGTTTATGTGTTCTGGTTGCAATTTTATTACTTCACTAGGTTATTACCCGTGCGATGCACGGTTGACTTAGTGTTGTTTCTTAAATATAATTTTGTAGATATAATCTACAAGCTATTTGAATGAATCAATAACAAATGTCTCATAATTAATAAATATTAATAAATAAATAAATAATGTGTGAAATCACACCGAATCATAAAACCAAAAATTCATGGGAATTATAAAATTGAACAAATATTCCTATGTGAGTGTGAGACGGAAGAAGGGAAGGGAAGTACCACGAAGACAGACTCGTCACGGTGTGTTTGATGGAGGGGAAGTATTTCGCAGTGGTTGTTTATGGTGTTGGTGGAACACGTTTAATTAAATTAGATAAAATCCATTTAAAATTGACCGAGTTGGTAAAATAATAAAAATTAAAAAACTTCTACCATGAGAAATGAGGTAAATAGTGTTTTTTATTTTAAAGTTCTTTATAATAAGATGCTTTTTTAAACTTGTAATAAATAATTATTTTTTTAATTAGAATAATTTGAAAAAAATGAAAAATAAGGTAAATATTCAAAATTGATCATATGAATATGTAATTGAAAGATTAAAACCTATGATAATTGATAAATTCTATCTGCCAAAAAAAAAATTACCATGAAAATTTGGAGTTAGTTAAAATGAATTGTGATAAAATATATTCGATTTTAACCGATTTTGGTAACAAAAAATGGTGAAATAATTTTTTTTTACCATGTATAAAAGAGATATCAGTTTTAAAATTTATCCGGCTTTAATTTTTGGGAGAAAAAAAAAGAATTTAAATATATAATACCGTATGCACAGTCTTAGTATTTTATTTTTATTTTTGTAAAAGTTGTTTATAATAAGATTATTTTCTAAACTTGTAATAAATAGTTAAAAATTTATTTTGAAAATTTTGAAAAAAATGAAAAATAAGGTAAATATTCACAATTGATCGTATGAATATTTTATTAAAATATTAAAACCTATGAGAATTGATAAAATCTATCCGCCAAAAAAACATTTACCATGAAAATTTAGTCCTAATCAAGTGAAACACGTTTAAATCAAATGTGATCAAATATATCCGATATTAATTGATTTTGGCAGAAAAAATGGTAATTTTTTTTTACAATGTATAAAGGATGCAACATTTTTAAAATTTATTCGGTTTTAATTATTGACAGGAATATATATATATATATATATATATATATATATATATATATATATATATATATATATATATATATATTGTCGTATGCATGGTTTTAGGGTAAATATTCACAATTGATCATATGAATATGTAATTGAAAGATTAAAACCTATGAGAATTGATAAAATCTATTTGCCAAAAAAAATTACTATGAAAATTTGGAGTCATAATCAAATAGAACGCTTTTAAATCAAATGTGAAAAAATATACCCGGTATTAACCGATTTTTGAAGAAAAAATGGTAAAAAAAAACTTTTAGCATGTATAAAGGAGGCAGCAGTTTTAAAAATTTTCCGGTTTAAAATAATAATGTATATACATATATAGTACCGTATGCACGATTTTAATAGTTTTTTTGTGCCAAAGCTGTTTATAATAAGATAATTTTCTAAATTTGTAATAAATAGTTTAAAATTTTAATTAAAATAATAGGAAAGCAACGAAAAATAAGGTAAATATTCAAAATGGATCATATGAATATGTAATTGAAAGATTAAATCTATTCCCAAAAAACATTTTTACCATAAAAATTCAAATTCCTAATCAAGTGAAATATGTCTAAATCAAATGTAATAAAAATTTATCTCGTACTAACCGATTTTGGCAGAAAAAAATAATAAAAAAAAACTTTTACCATATATAAAGGAGGCACCGGTTTTAAAATCTATCTGGTTTTAATTTTCGGCAACAAAGAAAAAGAAAAAAAAATCACAACTTCACAAGAAGTTGACACGTCGAAGCACATAATTCCTTTAAAACTTTGTACATTCAACACAAAGTCGTCATGTGGCAGCAATAACTTCAATTTTAATAATAGTTAATAGATTAGTAATTAATTATATATATATATATATATATATATATATATATATATATATATATATGTAGAAGAACAAATAACATAAAATTATCTTGTGAATAATTTGTATTAATTAAATAGTATGAAAATGAAAAGAGATTGAAATTGAAGAGTTTTAGTCAAATTAAATTTGTATAAATTAGATAAGATAAAATCTAGTTTAATTAAGCGATATTTGTAAAAAAAATAAAAAACAAAATCCTTAATTCCTATCATAAATTTAATTGTGAACCGATATCCTAAATCTATTTTATCTTATCAAATTAGTTTTAAGATTTTTATCTTATCCAATTTAAATTGGCTCAATATTTGAGTGAAAATAGAATATAAAAAACTCAATTTGTGATAAACTATAATATCACAAAATCCCAAACAAAAAAAAAAGCATAACATATATACGGAAAAAAAAAACTTATCATAAACTAACCGTTTAAAATCAAAAGTATCATATCGTATTTGATTTTACAGATATAATCATCCTAAACTAACCGTCTATGTGATAAAACTTGTCATAACCGTAAAAGTTATCATAAACTAACCGTATATGTGATAAAACTTATCCTAACCGTAAAAATTATCATAAACTTTTATCAGTAATTTTTATCGGTAATCGGTTTTGACAGAAAAAAAAATTACAATTAATATGAAGGTAACACGTGGAAGCATGAAATTCTTTAAAAATTTGAAGCATTTAACAGAAAGCCGCCACGTGGCAGCAGCGACTTCTGTTTTAGTAATAGTTAATAGATTCTTCCAAAATTATTATCATATTTTCTTTTTATTTCTCTCAAAATAGTTATATTGTTTGAAACTTTATTTAAATTTTTTTTAACACTTTAATCTTCCTTTTTTCATATTATTTTAATTATATATTGCATATACATGTGTTTTAATAAAAACTACACATCAAACTAATATTAAAAGTCAAAAAAATTATTATTATTTAATCTATGTACAATATTATCAGCTTGCTATTGTAATTTTACTAAAAGACCCCACTTAATTAGATAACTCCCATTATTTCTTTTGAAAAAAATGGGTGTCGCGGTGATTAGTTTTACGTCCCCACCCCCACCCACTCCCACCACCACCACCACCACCACCACCACTACCATCACACTTTCTTCAATGGAGGATGTACTAAGATATTTTTTATTCGTTTGGACGCGCTTATAGATCTTATGAACAATGGTGAGTCGTAAAGGAAATGAAACCCCTCCTTATTCACTTCGTCTATTCCTTCACGTTTAATTAAACAAGGTACAAATTTTGTAACGCCCCGATCCTAGGTCCCCCCTTGATCGAGTCTGTGTTAT
The DNA here is from genome assembly GCA_013146195.2 of Codonopsis lanceolata. Lineage (NCBI taxonomy): Eukaryota > Viridiplantae > Streptophyta > Magnoliopsida > Asterales > Campanulaceae > Codonopsis > Codonopsis lanceolata. Next base: position 144,369 of record JABEVN020000052.1, read on the forward strand.
GCTCCTAAACCACAATTAAAGATTACTCAAATTACAATACGTAAACTTGCAGAGGAACAAATAAATAAATAAATAAATAATATTTTCTTGAAATCATCAATTTCCATAAATGTAATTCTCTAACAATTTCAATGAAACCCAAAAATAATATATAGATGATTTCTTTAAAATCGAGCACTCTACCCCGAGGACACCGACACTTACTCGAATCTTCGATCAATTTACAACATAACCTGAACTTGTGAGCCTAATAAGTAAGAGAGGATACATCATACACATTATCATAGAATAGAACCAGACATAAAATTCAAATATCTGTTTCCATGTAATTATGTTGGACAATAGATTATTAGTCAAAGACCGAAACCAAAGTACATCAAATACCAATTAATTACATATTTATCACACCTCAGTGCATTAATCCGTTGTGAGCCCAGTAACACTTCCAATCATAACCAAATTAATCATTCGCGCTCAGTCATTTGAATCTCAACCAAAACAAGAATCCCAGGTATAACCAATCTACTCCATGTGTCACAAGATATTGCCATGATAAAATGGAGTCCAGATTTCCTGTATCAATTGTATATATCACTGATATATCACTTTTCATCTTAATCATTAAGATGCAATGGTAAAGATGAAAAGTACCAATCATTGGGATGCAATGATAAAGATGAAAAGTAATACACAAAATGATACAGGAGATCTGAACTCAATAAAATGACATAATCCTCTCAAGTACCAAGTTATGTGGAAGTAGTGAGAGAGTCCAATTCATATTTAAGTGAAATATGATTGGTATTCAAAAACCAAAATTTCGGCCGATTTTAGTGAAGGAGCTTGAGAGCATATCAAATGTAATCCTGAATTTGATCATATTTAGCCATGGTAATTAACACCATTAAAATGAAAATTAAAAAAATAATTAAAAAAGAAAAGAAATTGGAACCATCAATAGAAATAGTTTTTTTCTTTTAAATGGTAACTAGGATGTGTTCAGACAATGTGCTAAAAGTTGATTCATACATTATATCCAAACCCCTCATTTACGATAATATTAAAAAAAATCTTTTTTTAAAAAATATAAATCTTAGGTTACATCTAATTTATTTTATATCCACATTAACATTAACATTAGGTTCGCTCCACCTTAATAATTTAGTGAATTTGACTTTGTCTTTTATTGTTCGACTAAAATACTAAATCATCAAGTTAACTTAAAATTAAATACACCCTTACGATTTTGAAATAGAGACTACTAAACTGAAGCTCATCCCACGTGTGGTGTACCTTAATTTGGGACCCATTTAAAATTATGTACGCAACAATAATACAATGATAACAGGAACATCCATCCTATCATTCCCTCTGCCATTATTTGTCCTTTCCTGTGGCTGTACAACCATTCTCACACACGTGCGTCAGATTCACACGCGCGCCTCATCATTCAATATTCAAAGTCCCTTGCTTTTTTCTTCACGTCTTTTAATACTTGTTTGGTTGTATTTTAGTACTTGTTTTTGTTTAGTTGAGTGTTTTAATCAAAATATTGATTAAAAATACATTATTTTTTCTTTAAAAATATAAATTATGATATTACGAGTTAGAGCTGGTAGTATTATTACAAGCTTTAGAATTAATGTCGTTAAATCAAATCTCTTAAGGTATTTACACCGTTAGATTAAATATGTTCTTTTTTAAGTAATGATATGAACATTCCAAATCATCATCAACTTAATCTTCTAACGGCTCAAACACTAAATCTCATAATTATATTACAAATTCTAGCTCGTAATATCATTTGTCTAAAAGTATTTTAATATAACGTTTTCAAAATATGATGCGTTTACAACTACGCTGTTTATGAAAATAGTGTTTTGAAATAATTTTCAAAAGTGTTTACAAGAAAAAAAAAACTGTGTTTTAAGATACTGCATTTTAAAAACGTTATGTTTTAAAAAAAAACTACGTTTTCAAAACGTTGCATCAAACGAGACCTTAGTCGTGTTTGAATGCCAAAAAACTACGGCAATGAAAATGAATAAAAAAAAGTTTAAATTATTTCTCTATGACTCAAATCACAATTCGATCACCCTAATTTGACGAATTATTCGTTGAGCTCATCCTAGTTTTTTTTTCTTCTCATTTTAGTCATTGTACTTAGTATTTGGTGATAATTAGATCATATGAAATCATTTATGTTAGTTAAGTTAGATAAAAATGCAATAAAATATAGAAATGCCCTTTTACCTTTGGGCATATAAAGTCAATAAGGTCACTAAAAATTATCAAACTAAGAAAAAAATAAATTGATAAGCTCACATATTTATAAACTAAATACTAAGTTACTGGTAAAGATAATTTGTCTAAATTTTAGTTGTTTTTATTCATTTCAATTACTTATTTGATTTATTATAAGTTTTCTTTTTTAAAAATATATACAAAATAAATAAATAGTAAAAATACACGAGGAGGCAAATAGAAAACATACATTGTCTAAAAAAAATTATGTGTTCTCAAGGTTTAAAAAATTAAAAAATGAAAATAAATAGTTATAATACTTATTTCTGAATATAAAAATTAAAGTATATTAAATATAAGTTATTTATAAAGTTAATTTTTCTAATGCATTTGTTTCAAAAAAAAAAAGTTATTGCATTATATATTAGTAATTAATTAAATTATTTATTCATAATTTGTGTGACACGCCAATCAAGACCAGAATTTAGGAACACATGAAGTAATTGTTTTCTATAAAATACAAGATAAATATTTATTTTGAGATTAAAAATTACTACAATTTTAGAAATCTCTACACTGGGTGTAGAATAAGATTTTCCCCATAAAAGATTCAAAAGATGATGTTACAAAAAAAAAAAAAGTCTTGAGCCGTCTAATTGATGTGTAGGATATCTGGATTTGATCTGCTTCCTTTAACCTATTTTGGAATACGAAATCACCTTAGTGGAAAAACAAAGTGTAGCCTCGCGAAACCACTCTGACGTGAGAGTAAGTACCGTGTGAAAGTCAAAAAGCAATTTGACAGAGGTTCGAAGCTCAAGAAAAATAGTGTACCTTGTATATGGTTTATGGACCCCCAATGACGTAGAATCCTTATGGGATTCAGTTTCCATAGTTGCCTTGCCAATTTAGGAGGAAACCCCTAAATTGTTGGCGTGACAGACGATTGGACGCCAGAATATAGGAGCAAATATGATAAGAGTCATGTTCGGATAAGGAAACCTTTGACCTGTCTTGGAGAGTAAGTTTCTGAGGTCCCCTGCTCGATCCTTATCCGGGCGAGAAAGGCTTTGCCCGACTATATAATGCAGGTCTGGTGAAGACAAATGTAGATCCCGGGCATGGTCCATTATGGTCGGGTAGGTAATGCCTGTGCCCGACCAAGTTTAGACGGGAGTTATAATGTTCTGTTCGGTATCTTACTAGCTCTGCCCACTAGATCGATGGATCCCGTGCTAATTGAGCTTGTGATTGGCACGTTGTGGTCGCTCGTGCCTTACTCATGACCAGGTTTGGGCCAGACACATCAAAAGAATTAACCCTAAATCAAATATTTAAAACTCATCCAGATGGATAAATTGACGTTGGGTATAAAATTGGAAGACGATTATGAGTGATGTGGTTATTGTTGATTTTTGTTGGGGTAATGAGAATCATTTATAAAATTTATACTATCTAATTATTATTTTCGTATTTTATTATTTTGAAGCATAATCTTATACAAATAAGTTTTGTATTATTATTATCAATTGACTTAAATCACAATTTGGTCATCCTAATTTGATATGCAGGAAAAAGAGAGCATTTTTGGGTTTTCAAAAAAGGCAAATACTTGTGTAAGACGGTCTTACGAATATTTTTTGTAAGACGAATCTTATTTACCAGACTCACTGTGTATTGATGGGTTGAACTGTGAAAGAGTGAAACTCCGTCTTACGAATTAAGATCAGTAAGATGGTCTTACAGGATACCTACTATTCAAAAAATTCTTAAGCCTTCCATCCAGAAAACTGGATGGAATGATGAACGTGAGAAGTAAGGCCAAGTGTAGACTGTATAGTGATTAAAGTGAGAAAAAAATAGTAGAGTGAGCTTAACGAGTAATTTGTCAAATTAGGATGACCAAATTACAATTTAAGCCTTTCTCTAATCAAAGTATGAGATGATGACCGAAAATTGTTGTAATTATATTATTCGCATAATAAAAATACCCATTTCATTCCAAACCAAGAATTTTACTCCATTTTATCGAGGACATTTCACTTAATGTGTCTACTTTAAAAATTATGTCTATACTTTTTCGTAACATTTTATATTACTCTTCACTTAGGCACCGTTTGTCACAGAAAATAATTTTTCGAAAATAACTTTGATAAATAAAAAGATTTTATTTTCAGGTGTTTGGTAAATCTTTTAAAAATATGCTTAAAAATATTTTCGGATGCTTGTCAAACACACGCAAAATGATACTTAAAATAATTATTCTAATATTAATTCCCCAATTTCATATACATTGATTATTAAGATAGTATTGAATTTTCAATAATTTTTCTTTCATAACCTCACAATTAATCATTAGTGGTGTCAATTCAATAAGTTTCATATATTTTTTTTTTCAATCTCACAAATATGAAATACAAAATGATAATTGATATGAAAAATGTTTTAAAAAGGACAATGAATAATGTTTACAATGTCCCTAAATAATACAGAGGATACTAATTTTTGAACGTTGTAAGTATTTATTAAAATTATAATATATAAATAGTGCACATAAATAAAATAAAAAATCTAATTATATTTCTAAAAAAATTATTTATTGAGTTTAATATTGTGTGTGTGTGTGTGTGTAAATATGTATGATTGTGAAGGGGAAAAGGGTACTCGAACATTTAGAAAATGACTTACATAAAATGTATCACAGTAAGTCATTTTCCTGAAACGAATACATCATTTTCCATTGACTCGAAAAAACAATTTGATTACATTTTTCAACGGTTACCAAACACCGAAAAATGAGGAAATTTTTTTTGGAAGTCATTTTCCGTGAACAAACGAGCCTTATATTGTAAGCATATTGGTTGTGTTTAAGTACTTTTGTACGTAATTATGATCAACTTCAATAACATCAATACATTTCTTAATAATTAAATTATTCAAACATACAATTTTTAGGTGGAACATTTTATAACGAAAGTGTATCATGCACTTTCATTTCTTTTTTGATTTGGGAAAAATGGATTATTTGTTTTCGATTTATAGTAAACGTAGTTAAACTGCATAAATGTAGCATGATAAAGAAGATATGATTATACCAATAGGTGGGAACGCAAAGGTGGCAAGTTTGGTGGCAAAAACTTGTTGGAAAGCTTCTACCACATTTTATAGTCTTGACTCAGGGGTTTAGTTTTGGGGTTTTAGCTCTGGGACACAGCTCGGTGGATTAGGGGTTTTGTATCTAAGATTTTCTTAAAGAAAAAAGATATATATATATATATATATATATATATATATATATATATATATATATATATATATATATATATATATATATATATATAATTCTTCATATGTTCCTAAATGATCGTTATTTTTGATATATTACATTGTTTAAGAAAAAGTAATTGACTGTATTTTAAATATTAGTGTAATTTGTAGTTTTTTTTAATGCCCTTGCACATGTGATCATAGCTTAAGTATGAAGAAAAAATAAGGATAAAGTGGTAAAAATATTTTCCTAAAAAGGTTTAGAAATATGACATTTTTTTAATGGATGATAATAAAAGAAAATAAGACAATTACTTCCTCTATTCCGGGTATAGAGTCCACCATTTTATTTTGATATATTTCACTTGAAGAGTCAATTTTTAAAAATTTAGACTTAAAAATATCAATTTTTTACTAGTGGGCTATTAAAAGTGTCATATAATTAAAAATAATAATTTTTAAAAATAGATTCTTTACCCGAAACGAAAAAAGTATTAAATAACGGAGGGAGTAAAATTTTATTCTAAACAAGTCAAAAATAAGATAAAAATCCTATACACACAAGGATTGGTTAATAAAAAAAAATCGAGAACACAATATGTTATATGACTAATAAAATCAGTTTTCTTTTAGAAATTGATTTTAACATTCTATATTTCGAGTTTTCGACAGCGATATTTAACAGTGTAGTATGTGAAGCTAGTACAAATCAAAGGAGTGCCACAATTGAAAATGGCGCAGAGATGAGAGCAGAGCACCCTCCATTTTCTTACTGTACTTCCTACTTTTTTCTTCTCTTTTTATTACTACGAAAGCAACGGTTCCCGGATCAAACTTGTTTCTTGCGAGCCATAAGCGTTCTTCTTCTTAAATAGAGTCGTACTTCTATTTTGGTTTTAATATATGATTATCATTTTCATTTTCAAATTAAACTTAATTTTTATTATTTTCTTGCTTTCTTTCACTTACTTTTGAAACACGTGACATTTCTTTAACATGTTATACAAAATAAAAAAAGAATAATGTTAGAGTCATTCAATGAGCACTCAAATTTGTGTATCAAATGATGTAGTTTCCAATGTGTCATCTTATTTGGCATTTTATGGGTTCCACTATAAGTTAAAAAGTTATGTTAACGATATGACACATAAGATGTCATATCATTTGATACCCAAAATTAAGTACTATTAGAGTGGCCCTAACATTACCCATAAAAAAATTAAGTGCTGTTTAAAAGTTATATATTATTGTGACAAAAGTTTTCAATACGCACCTTAGCATTGATAGGCAAAAGTCTTCGATGAGTACACCGCAAGGTATTCACACGCTAATTTACATAATGGTCAAATCCTTCGTATGTTTTACATTGAATAAAATTAAGATTTTTCTATTAGGAAAATATTTAGAAATATTTTTTTTCTTTAGTTTGACTAGAATTGTCACTTTGAACAAGTGTTTTTAGCTCGGAATTGAAAAAAGTTTGTTCATTTGAAAGAAAACGCTTTCTACCTTTCGATTTCAAAATTGTACCAAACCTTTCAGTTAAATGAGCCATAAAATCTTCTCCATGATTAAATTCCTCAATTTCCTAAGACAATTTTCGTAATTCACTAGACGAATCAGATACAACAAAACATAAATATTTTTATCAACGCTAGCAACGATTTTGCCTTTGCTTTTATTTTGCTGAGCAAGATTTAGCTTTTAAGTCTAAAAAAAACCAGCAAGCATATCTTAAGTCAACTTATCAGTGTCATGAGCTTTTTCAATAGCATATATTTTATTATTGAAACGATCTGGAATACAACACATCATTCTATCAACAAATCTTGCTTTGGAAATTGAATCTCCCAATGCAATTGACTCGTTAGAAATATCAATCAAATTTTCATAGTATGACTTTAATGTCCTCATTTTCTTTTATTTTCAAATTTTCAAATTTGGTACACCAAAGTTTTAATTTCGTTTGACGCACAATATCGCTACCATCACAAATTTCTTGTAGCATCTCCCAAGAATTTTTTGTTGCTTGACAATCAACGATCATTTTGCCCCTATTAGTAGGGGGTGTGCAGAATTTTTTCGGAACCGGACCAAACCAATCAAAACTAGACCAAACCAATACTTTGGTTTGGTCCTAGATCTGAATTTTCATAAAATTTGACATTTGGGTTGGTCTCGGTTCTCGAACTAAAAAAAGACGGAACCGGACCGAACCAACCCAATATGTTTTTTATTTATTAATTTATTTTATTATATATATATATATATATATATATATATATATATATATATATTAATTCCTAATACTTTCTTTGTTCTACTTTTTAATTGGAACTCTTTTATTATTTTGTTTCTACCGGCTTGTTATGCTATGAGTTTATGAGTTCGATATTTTTAATTGTTGAATGTACTTTTATCGAAGGTTTTTTATTTTTTTTTATGAAGTTTCAGTCTTAAAATTTTTATTATGTATTTGTATTAAACAGTTAAAAAGTAAAAAAATCATAGTATTGGTCCAGTCCTGGTTCTCATACATCATTGATTGGTTCTGGATCGAACCAATGTTTTGGTTCTCATATATATTGGGTTGGTTCCGGTTCTAAATTTTTTGAGAACCAGACTATTGGTCTGGTTCTGATTTTCTCTTTTTTTCCAAAAAACTGGATCGAACCGGACCAAGCTCACCCCTACCTACTAGGATCCACCCAAAGATATCGTAGAGTGCCTTAGAGTCGAGATTATACATGACCATTTCTTCAATAGACCAATCCTTTGCACGAGTGTATTTATAATCACAATCAAGGTCAACAATTCTAGGAGGTGTCTACCCTAGAAGAACAACAAGACATGTCATTTCATCAATGGATTTGATGTAGACACATATCATTATTTTCCGAATATAATAATTTGTGTTCGTCAAAGTTGGAGGACGAGGTGGTCCATTACCACGTGAATCCATCAAGGCTAAAATAAGAAACAACACTTAGTAAAGCTAAGTGTACACTCTGATACCAATTGTAATAAATACATAGATAGGATTCGATCAAAAAACACAATATGCAACGGAATAAAGTAAACTTAAGTAAAAACACAAGAGAGAGTTTTAAGGCTACAAGCGATCGTCCTTATGGAGCATGCTTTATAACAAAACTTTCACTAATTAAATGATTGTAAAGATTACAATACGAAAACACTTTGAGAGTGGAAATCCTATGAAAAATCATAAGTGAGTATATGAATACCTTCTAATACAAATCACCCTTAGAAAAACAACAATGGATATAACTCAAAGGGTGAACACGAAATCAGAGAATCAACACTACGAATTAAGTTCTGAATGAAGCTTCATTCGTTGGTACATCCGTTTTCTGTAAGAGCTTCCATGTTTTATCTCTCACGATCTCTAGACAAGTAAGTGCAGCTTAGTGGTAAGACGCTTCACCCATACCTAATAGGTCGTGGGTTCGAGTCACCAAGATGGTAAGTAGGAAACCACTACTGATCATTTATATATATATATATATATATATATATATATATATATATATATATATATATATATATATATATATATATATATATATATATATATCCATGTGTGAAGTTTGAATGTCTCGATCCCTTGTATTTACACTGCACGGTTGACCTGCTATCCAAAAAAAATACTCAAATATGACATGGTTAAGGTTAGGAAATAAAGCATTCCATCTATGAATAATGACATATAAACTACATCCTTAACAAAGAAAGTAATAAAGCTTCCTTGAAACTTCCTAAAAGGTTCCTTAAGCTTCTCTGATCACCAAAAAAGACAATAATAAATTAAAGAAATAAGTCATTGTACACAGCATAAGGATTGGTAAAATAGGCCAAGCTTAATATATATATATATATTATGAGGAGTTGCTCTCAATTTATGCCTAAGTGCTCCACATATAGTTCCCTGAACTACATGTTCTAAACGAACCAAGGCTAATCCGAATTGATCTTGTAAAAGATCTGCTACAGAACGAATACATTTATTTTTCAAATGGTTCATATCGTCAAGTGTACCAATTCCAAATTTCATTCCAATCAAATGATCCATGGCTGCCAAGATATCTCGCAGTAACAAAAATGTATTGTTCTCGGGTATATCAAGGTTCAGTCTCCGATTCATATTTCGTCGACCAATCCTTCCTAATTCACATCTTTGTTGAAAGAATTTATTTTGTAATTCCTGAGATAAGGAATCAGAAAATATCGGATCGCCACCGACACAAGCAAATTGTTGGTAAAACTCTAAAAATGACATTTTCTTTTGACCCGATTTGATTTTTCTCTTTATCAGTCAGAAAAGACAAAAATATTTCAGGAGAGGAAACATTCTCTAGAATTTCTCTTAGACTCGAACCCATAGCTGATGATAGAACTAGAATAGATATTTTTTGTTTCCTACTCACATATTCTTGCTTTTCTATCAATCTCTAATTCTGCCTTCCCCATCTGATATTATGGTGCCCGTATAGATAAAATCCATTATGGTCCAATTCTGACCGGTAATAAATACCGGGACTTTGCACTATTTGATTGATCACAATTCTATGTTTCTATCATTAGAGGAATTCCATTTACTTCACTAGTTTTCCAAATGAGTCCCACGGATACATAGAAGTCAGAAGAATATGTAAGTGATTCATACACGACATCACTTTCTTTTATCAACGTTTCTAACAAATGATATCTTTCCATAAATAATTGAAATTCAATGATTTGATCTGGATCTTCAATTTTTGGAAAGTTAGAAAGTTCTTCTGTCAAACCCTGATCAATGAACCTGCAAAATCCTTCAAATTGTATCTGATTCAACCCAGGTATTGTAAACATTCCCTCATTTCTATCCCAGAGCATTTTTATTTAATTTCTCATTTCTCGCAAAATCCCATTACATTATTGGCTTAGTCTTCATCGAATTAGATAGATGATCTAGCACTTATGGAATTTATATTCTATTGACGGTTAACAGAATAACATGAAATTTGAATCAACTTGAACTATGTAATTTCTTTCTAAGAGGTGGAATAGAATAACCCGGTTGAAGCGTAATGATCATTCGTCTGTAATGTATTGTCTGTCTCATAATAGGTCCCATTCTTCTAGCCTTTCCCGGAAGTCGATGACTATTCATAGCTATTACCTTGACACCAAAGAGGAGTTCAACCCAATGCTTTATTTCTGTCCTAGTTGATCCTGATTCGACATTCAAAGCATATTGATTTTTCCCCAATAACCGAATACTTTTGTTTGTAAATATTACATATTTGATGTCATCCATAAATCTATTTTCTCCTATACGAGTTCTAGTCTCAATAAGAATGCTAGTTCTTACTGTTCATATAGTAAGATATGAAATACGTATGAACGGGGGAAGAAAGAGAATTTTCTACTCAAATTAGAATTTGCAACAGATAGAAATGGAAAGGAATTGATAAAACATTCTCAGAAAGAGAACAGGCTTACTATGCTGTGGGGTTTTGTATAGAATATCAAAACACAACGGATTCAATTTCTACCAATTACATATTCCAATCTCCACAAAACAAAACGGATTCATCTTTTCGCTGAGATAAAGAAATCAAAATCAGAAACAATGTAGAGTTTTAGCACTTAACCTTAAATATTGAATATTTTGTTATTATGGATTACATTGTTCAACAAATGATTTGTAGAGAAGAGAGCGATTTTTACCTATTTTTGAGTTAATGACAATTTGATGCACGATAATTTACTGATAATTCCCTATAGGCAATATATATACATAAGATAGCCAATTGACTATCTATGTAACAATTCTCGTTCTGGGGTTTACATATAAAACAAATTGTTGTTATAATTGAAATTGAGAAGGGTTTTTTAAGGAATTTTTTTTAAAGAATCAATATTGATTCCTTATATATCAATCTGTATTTTTTCTTATGTCATTAGGCAAAGACAATTCGAAATTCAACTCCAAGAATCATTCATGAATTCGCAGTCGGGAGTGAATAGTTAAAGGGTCAAATTTTTCATAAATTTTTTGTCCACATTTCTTTTTTTCACTAGAAAAGCGAGAGGCAGTTTTGAGGCATTGTGTGTTTTGAAATACTATACAATCAATCGAAGAGGTGGAGCAAATCTAATCAAAAGGGAGAAAGGGCTTTCTTTTTAGGTTTCTGTATCGGTTTGGCGACATGGCCGAGCGGTAAGGTGGGGGACTGCAAATCCTTTTTCCCCAGTTCAAATCTGGGTGTCGCCTGATCAACAAAAGAATCGAAATTTATTATTCGGTTCTGCTGATCTAACTCGCCGAATTATTCCCCAGCAGAAGCAAAAGAAAGGGACTGTTGATACTTAGTCCTGTTCATGGGTTTTCTAAAAGATTGTAAATCGTTGTATCGAGGGTTTAAGGAAAGATTCTAATGGTCGAAGGGCTATCGAGACTTCTTGATCCCTTCTACTACTAATACTAATGATTGTAAAGTCCGATAGCCTGCGGGTAGGACAGCGAATCGAATTCAATTAGAAATGGTGGAAAGGGACAGAAGAGTTTTTAGATATTGTATATCTATATCCAAACTCGCGAGAATCTCTGAGTGTTCGGACATTCAATCAATATTAGAGTGGATAGATAATTTACTTTGTTTATTGAATTGATAAAAAAAGTGCAAAAAGAAATAATTTTTTGGGGTCAACCCCCCGCTAAGAATATAATATACAGTCTCTCCACTATTTCACATAGATAGTGATCTATCTATTTCTACTTTTTACCTAAAAAAAATATATAATGGGCCTTAGTATTCCTACATGATCCATTTATAACATTCCCCTGCGGTGTCATTGCTTGTGTTTCGTCTTCCCCGATTAGAAATCATAGAGGAATTTTTTAGAAGTGGATTTATTGAATTGATTCATGAAAAGTCTTTGGTCAAAATCCCTTTTTGACTCTGCACCATGGATTCCCCTATTATTAGGGAGCAATAATGGAATAATTCTATCATAGAGATAGGGGGCATAATTCACATGGATATAGTAAGTCTTGCTTGGGCTGCTTTAATGGTAGTCTTTACATTTTCTCTTTCACTCGTAGTATGGGGAAGAAGTGGTGAAGGGATTGAAATCGAGGGGTTAACCCTCGGCATGAACAAGATCCCCCGACTTCATGATGAAGAGGGTCCCACTCACAGACCACTCGTCACGCAGGACAAGACCACCTGCCCCAAGATAAATGATCCTCCAGCCTCAAGATGGACTCCCCGGACTAACTACGAGCCCACCGCAACTTCACCCACTGCATCCCTGATCCCCCCCAAATCTCTTCATAAATCCTCAACCTTGACGAATAACCAAAGCTTTTGTCATCAGACCGCGGCTCTACCAAACCAATCATTCACCCCGACAAACCATTTCCCTAGGCCCGAGAAAACCGCCGCACGCTATACCAATCCTCTGACACACGCGCACACCCACTGATTTAACCCCTCAACGCATTTAATAACTACGCTTGTGTTCCCCAATAGCAACCGCCACGCCGCCATCAATATCGGTATAATATGAGAGCCTTATTCGAGGCAAGATATGTAATTTCAAGGATATTCTAACTTCTCTTATCACAGCCTCTATCAAAGCTAATATATCACGACTCATTTATTACCAAACCTTACCTAAAAACTAATTCATACACCGAAGTTAGTCGGGCCAACCCGACACCTTAACGGAGTTTATTGTTTTTATGCGGTGTTAACCGGACATAGAAGAAGCCGCCACATCATCTCCGCGTATACGTGGACGCCAAGAAGATCACCACAAATATTGCGGATCGCTTGGTTCATTGCCGGAACGACTTTTCCCAAAGACATCGCCCACCGACGAGACGGAGAGGATGGTTAAGTCCAAAAAGCAAGCCTCAAAGAACGTGAACCCCCGCCGCATCCACCCACCTGTAGGCGAGTGCCGAAAGCACAAAGACAACAGAGTGACGCAGGAGAACTCCCGCCTCGCCACTCCGAACAA